>VMDR010031339.1:0-12078 GCA_007922815.1 Macrotus californicus | reverse complement strand
CTAATATCCATCATTGGATGAATGGATAAACAAAAATCAATTAATGTAAACTATCACATCAACAGGCGAAAGAAGAATCACATGGTCATATTAATAAATGCAAAAAAGTATTTGATAAAGTCCAACCCTCATTAATGATAAAAACTCAGTAAACTAGGAATAGAGGAAAACTTCCTCAACTTGATAAAAATTATATACAAAAATCCTCAGCTACCATCATACTTAAAGGTGAGAAAGTTAAAGCATTCCCACAAGATTAGGAACATGGTATGGATGTGCCATCTTATCACTGCTTTTCAACATTATACTGGAAGTTCTCAGTAATGCAGTAAAACAAGAAAAGGCAATGAACAAGATTGAGAGAGAAGAAATAAAACTGACATTGTTTTCAGATGATGTGATTGTCTATGTAGAAAATTAGCGAGAATGGATCGATAAACTCCTGGATCTAGTAAGAAATTATAGCAAGGTTGCAAGATATAAGGATAAAAGACGAAAGTCAATCACTTTCTTATGTATCAGCAATGAACAAGGGGAATTTGAAATTATAAACAATACCATTTACATTAGTGTGCCCAAATTGTAATACTTAGGTATAAATCTAACAAAATATATATAAGATCTACATGAGGAAAACTATAAAACTGTGATGAAAGAAATCAAAGAACTAAGTAAATGAAGAGATATTCCAGGTTAATAGGCAGGAAGACTCAATACTGTCAAGGTATTGGTTCTTCTCAATTTGATTTATACATTCAGTACAATCTCAATCAAAACCCCAGCAAGTTATTTTGTGGATATTGACAAAGTGAATTGAAAATTTATATGGAGAGGCAAAAGACGCAGAATATCCAACACAATCATGAAGGAGAAGAATAAAGTTGGAGGGCTAACACTTCCTGTTTTTAAGAGTTACTGTAAAGCTACAGTAGTCAGAACAGTGTGGTATTAGTGAACGAATAGACAAGATCAGTGGAACAGAATAGGCCTACATAAATATAGTCAACTGATTTTTGATAGAGGAGCAAAGACAATACAATGGAGCATAGGGAGCCCCTTCAGTAAACAATGCTGGAACAACTGGGCATCCACATATGAAAAAGAAATTATCCAGACACAGACCTTGCCCCCTTATCAAAAATTAACTCAAAAGGAATCAGAGATCAAAATGTAAAATTCAAAATTCCTAAAAGATAACATAGGAGAAAATCTAGGTGATTTTTGCAATGCCTTTTTGGATCTCATTCTTGACCCGTTCATTGTTTAATAGCATGCTATTCAATTTCCATGAGTTTGAGTATTTTTGAGTTTTTTCCTTGAGGTTGGTTTCTAGTTTCAGTCCCTTGTGGTCAGAGAAAATGCTTGATATGATTTCAATTTTCTTGAATTTATTGAGGCTTGTTTTGTGTCCTATCGTGTGGTCTATCTTTGAAAATGTTCCATGTGCATTTGAAAAGAATGTATTTTGCTTCTTTGGGATGAAAGGCTCTATATATATCAGTTAGGTCCATTTGATCTAGGACATTGTTCAATGCTGCAATATCTTTATTGATATTTTGTTTGGAAGATCTGTCCATTTTTGACAGTGGAGTGTTGAAATCCCCTACTATAATGTGTTGCTGTCAATATCTTTCTTGAAGTCCTCCAAGATTTTCTTTATGTATTTGGGTGCTCCTATGTTGGGTGCATATATGTTTACAACGTTTATTTCTTCTCAATGGATTCTTCCCTTGAATATTATGAAGTGACCTTCTGGGTCTCTTTTTATGGCCCTTTTTTTGAAGTCTATTTTGTCTGATATAAGTATTGCTACCCCGCCTTTTTTTTTTCCTATCCATTTGCTTGGAATATTTATTTCCAGCCCTTCACTTTAAGTCTGTGTAGGTCTTTTGTTCTGAGGTGGGCTCTTGTAGGCAGCACTACTCTATGTCTTTTGATTGGAGCATTTAATCTGTTTATTTTTAAAGTTATTATTGATAGGTACTTATTCATTGCCATTTTTTCATACCTGTATTCCTCTCTCTCACTCTTTTTTTTTTTCCTGTTCATAAGGCAGACCTTTTAGCATCTCTTGCAGAGTTGGTTTGGAGGAGGTATATTCTTTGAGGCTTCTTTTGTCTGGGAGACTCCTTATTTGGCCTTCCATTTTAATTGAGGGCTTTGTTGGGTAGAGTAGTCTCAGTTGCAGGCCCTTGGTTTTCATTACTTGGAATATTTCTTGCCATTCCTTTCTGGCTTGGAGCATTTCCATTGAGAAGTCTGCTGCTAGTCTTATCGGGGCTCCCTTGTATGTGACTTCCTGTTTCTTCCGTGCTGCCTTTAAGATTCTCTCTTTGTCTTGGAATTTTGCCATTTTAATTATGATGTGTCTTGAAGAGGGCCTCTTTGGGTTCCTCTTGATTGGGACTCTCTGTGTTTCCTGGATTTGTGTGACTTTTTCTCTCATCCAGTTAGGGAAGTTTTCCATAATTACTTTTTCAAACAGGTTTTCTATCCCTTGTTCTTCTTCTTCTCCTTGTGGTGTCCCTATTATATGAATATGAATATGTTCTGCAGTTCCCTTAGCACCTCTTTGTTCTTTCTGAGTCTCTTTTCCTTTTCTTGCTCTTTCTGGGTGTTTTTTTCTACCTTGTCCTCCAGGTCGCTGATTCAATCCTCTGCTTCATCCAGCTTGCTTGTAATTCCTTGTAGTGTGTTTTTTATTTCTGAGGTTTTATTGTTCATTTCTTCCTGGTTTTTGTTTATAGTTTCTGTTTCCTTTTTCATACTGTTGTAGTTCTCACTCAGTTCCTTGTAGTTGTCTGAGTTCCTTGAGCATCTTTATAACCATTATTTTGAATTCTATATCTGATAGTTTGCTTATCTCCATTTCATTTAGGTCTTTTAGTGGGGAGTCTTCATTCCTTTAGATTGCATGTTCTTTTTTTGTCTTCCCATTTTAGGTGACTTTTTGTTCTGTGCTTTCTGATGTTTTGCTTTGCTATCTGTCTTTGTAGGATGAACTTTTGTGGTAGGAATTCTATGGGGTTCAGTGTTGTGATCTCTTTGATCTCCTTGTCTGGACGCTCTAGGTTTGCCCTTTCTTCTGTTTGTGTGGGCTCTCTTGTTGTACTTGGGTTTTTACCTTTTGGTGGTTCCTTTGTTGGTGGTTTCTCTCCTCCAGCAGGTATACTGATGTTTGCAGCTCCATCCTATTCTTGTATGTGATCAGTGGCAGGGGGTAGGCAAAATGGATTAAGACAGCGGGAGAGTATTCTATGGGATTTAAAGTACCAACAAGTAGAGAAGAGATAGGAGATTCTTTGGATAAGTATAACATTAACCATGATATTTCACCCAACTAACCACTTTTTATAAAAGGTGAAAGAGAGATGAGACTCTTGTTAGAGGAGAGGAGGATTGTGAGCTGAATCCAGAAAACAGAGTGCTTGTGCAAGGTTAGATGATGAGATATAGTGAGAGTAAAGGATAGAAAGTAGGCGTGGTGTGTGAGAGAATAGAGTTAACCACAACTGTAATAATGCTCAGGAATAAAGTGAAGTTGGCTAAGATCAGGGAGGGTTGCTGTGTAGTATTTACAATTGTATGGAACAACTATTATTTACAATAGTACTGGAGCAACAATAATATGACAAGAAATATAAGATTTGGATAACCAGAATAGAAAGTACATGATCAAGAGTAGTGTGTTATTAGAACACAAATGAAGTGAAAGAAGGAAAATTAAAATACAATAAAGAGAAAATAAGGAAAATTAAACAGAGAAAGAAAACTAAAGAAGAGAAATTTAAAAATACTAATAAAAGTAAAAATAATGAAATAATAATAATAATACAAATAAACAATAAAATGCCAGTTCTATGGGATAGCAAAGTGAAATTTGTCTGTTTCTCAGTTTTGGGGGTTAGCCTTGTGCTCCCCCATTGGATCTGTCTCTGGACTTTTCATAACTCCATGTCTTATTGTCTCACTTCTGGAAAGAAAAAAAGACTAAAAAGAGAGAGAGGAAAGGAAGAAAAAAATAAGTCTCCTGCTGACTTGAAACCCGTTGAGCGAGTTCTGCTGGTCTTCCTGGATGCCACAGGAAGAGGGGGGCTGGGCTTCACTTTTCTCCCTTCCTATGGTTTTGCTAGGGTGGGGGGCTCAGGTCTGGGCCGCAAAATTCAGTTGCCCAGCCTACAGCCCAGGTTCTCCGTTAGCTGCCAGGGCCCCACTGTCCATCTTCGCCAGGCCTGCACCTTTAATTCACCAGCTACACTGAGGTCTGTGCAGTGCGCCTCCTCCTTGCGCTTTTCGAGCTCACCATGCCTAGAGCCCACCACTGGGCAAGTGGCGCCACTCAGCCTCCCTCGGGGCGCCACTCAGCCTCGGGGAGAGCAGGATGAGTCAAGCTCGGGCAAGTGGCTCAAATCAATCTGGGGCAAGTGGTGCCGGCAAGCAGCCGCAGGGCGAGTGTCGCCAGGCAGCCTCCAGGCGAGTGGCGCGACTCAGCTCAGCCCGGCGATGTACTGGAGTCATGCACCGGCATGCAGCGCGAATCCACAGTCCTGCGGATAAAGAATCTTAAAAGCAGCAAGAGAGAAGCAGAGAGTTACTGACAAGGGAGTTCCCATAAGACTGTCAGCTGATTTCTCAAAAGAAACTTTGCAGGGTAGTAGGGATTGGCAAGAAGTATTCAAAGTGAGGGAAAGCAAGGACCTACAACCTAGATTACTCTACCCAGCAAAGCTGTCATTTAGGATGGTAGGGCTGATAAAGTGCTTCCCAGTCAAGGCAAAGTGAAAGAGGAGTTCACTGTCACCAAGCCCTTATTACATGAACTGTTAAAGGCACTTATCAACAACTGAACCAAAAAAATAACCCCAAAAAACAAAACACTAAGCAAACAACCAGAACAGGATCAGAATCATAGATGTGGAGATCACTTGGAGGTTTTCAGCTGGGAGGGGGAAGGGGGAGAATGGGGAAAAAGGTGCAGGATTAAGAAGCATAATTGGTAGATACAGAATAGACAGGGGGCTGTTAAGAATAGTAGAGGAAATGGAGAAGCCAAAGGACTTATATGTATGACCCATGGACATGAACTAAGGGGGGCATTGCTGGAGGGAATGGGGGTACTGGGTGGAGGGGTCAAAGTGGGAATAATTGGGACAGCTGTAATAGCATAATCAATAAAATATATTTAAAAAACTGACCTAAAAAGAGCATTTCTTTTTCAAAAAGATTATGAAGAATTATCAGTTTTTTTAAATGAGAGTAAATGGGGGACAGCTGTAATAGTATCAACAATAAAAAAGGGATGAAGTCCAATATACGCTGCAACAGGGGTGCACCTTGAGGACATTTTGCTAAGAGAAAGAAGCCAGGCACAGAAGGACAAAGGTCATATGATTCTACTTATATGAAGTAACCAGAATAGTCAAATCCTCAGAGACCGAAAGCAGTAGAACAGTAGTTACCAGGGGTTGGGGAGAGGTGGACAATGGGAGTTACTGTTTAATGCATGGAGAATTTCAGTCTGGGATGGTGAAAGTTCTGGAGAGGGGTAGTGGCGATGTTGTACAACAATGTGCATGTACTTAATGCCAGTAAATTGTATGCAATGGTTAAATGGCAAAGTCTGTGTATTTTACCATAATTGTATAAAACAATCATGTTTCTTGTATCCACCTGAGGTATACTTAATCTAAATATCTAGGGATGGGGCTCAGTGGCAAAATTTAAAAAAAAAAGCTTTTCAGTTAATTGTGCATAGTTTAGGTAAAGAGCCACTGATATATGGGATTACATAATGCAAAGTAGGGTAAACTGGATTTTGTGATCTATCTTTAAAGAGAAATTTATCAGACTGATGAGTCCAAGTACTTATAGTCTTCATGTTTTTTTATATTCAGCTGTTAGAATTTGTACCTCACTGCGTGCAGTAATGTGAATAGTGACTACTCATAATTGTTGAGCATTCTACCACTTAAAGTCCTTTCAGGTGTGTGATTTCACTTGATCATCACAATATTCTCTGAAGATGGGTCAATGATATTGCCATTTTTAGGTGAGAATATTAAGATTTAGAAGATTTAATGACTTGCCTAACTAAGATCATACAAGTCAAGTTCAGACCTCTAAGACAGGTCTTCTGATTACAATTCCTTATTATTTACTCCATTGGTACTCATCAAGAAAATAACAGGTCTTGTTTAAGTTATTATAAAGATCCCATGAATTTAATTGTTTTGTAATGGAAAAATGTGAGGTTATTAAATAATTCATAAGACTTAATACTTTATTTTACAGACAAGACTTTATAATTTGACAACTCTACTGTTCTTGCCATGTTACCAGTATTTAATATTTACAAAATTATGATATACTGTCCCAACCTATGTGGCTCAGCTGGGTGGAGCATCGTCCACCAAAAGGTCACACTGATTTGATTCCGGATCAGGGCCTTGCCTAGGTTGAGGGTTTGGCCCCTGGTTGGGGTATGTGCAAGAGTCAACCAGTGTTTCTCTGTCACATCAATGTCTCTCTCTGTCTCTTGCTCTGTCCCTCCCTCCTCCCCCTCATTTTCCCTCTTTCTAAAATCAGTGAGCATCAGTCCTTGGGTGAGGATAAAAAAAAACTAAGATATATTAATTCTATAGAAGGAAGTACTTCTATGAAATATAAACATGTGATACTTAATAAATACTAATTAATGTCAGTTATCAGGAAGTGTAAAGCAAATCCATCATTCTGTGGCTTTATTTTCTAATCCTGCATTAAAAGGTTTTCTGTACCTAACCATTTGTGCCTAGTATACTTTTCATAAATGTGACGATTATTTTAGAGCAGTGATGTCAAACTCATTTTCACTGGGGGCCACATCAGCCTCACGGTTGCCTCCAAAGGGCCAAATGTTTCTGCTTTAGTCTCCTTTCCAGAACTACTAGGTTAACTGGCCCCTTTTACAGTGTCCCTGCACCCTCTAGTAAGAACAGCAGCATAGCTACAGCTAACATTAAGTGAGTACTGACTGTATACTGTGCATGGTATTTTCAGAAGGATTAATTAATTTGCTCAGGGTTACACCCTGGTAATTGAAAGAACTGAGATTTGAATTTAGACAGCTTTGATCACATTTAACCTCTTTACTACTCTGCTTCTTATTATGTAGTTATTCCTGTGATTAATGTCTTGTTCCCCTGCTATACTTCTAACCATCTGATAGGGCAGGGACTCTGTCTGTCTTACATTCTTAGTATCTAGCACAATGTCTGTTGGACACATGCATGTGCACATGTCATATTTGGCATATAGTGTCTTTTACTGAGAAAGCATGGAAATAGATAACATTTCTAAGTGGAATTCACAGCTGACATTGACCATTTTACCTTCTAGAAACAAAAGTATAAATAATGGAGAAATCTGTTTTGTTCATTCAATAAATCAGTTTACTGTTAGTGATCACACATCAAGGAACCTGATCTATTTGGAGAAGCTTGAATTTGAACTTTTATGCCTTTGGTTCACTAGACTTTCTAATCTAATGCTTAGAGATTATAGGCAATCACTTACTAGGAAGATACCCAAGTCACAAACTGCCACCTTTTGGAACTTTTTGGAAAACTGACAAAGAATAGACAATGGACACACATAAACAATGATTTCTACTTCAGCTTTAAAAATGCCTCTTAGAATGGGATTGAAACCTAAAATAAGATGGATAAGAGCACCTGGGGCCGGGGGAGGGGGGGGATTTTATAAAGCACCCCTACCTGTGTTGGATTATCATTGATAAAGGATTTCTGCCACATTTGGGAGACCCTTGAGTATGAAGATTAAGAAAATGCTTGAAGAAGAACTAAAAAACTGGAGTTGTTTTTTCTTCTTGAGCCAGTTCTTTGTTTTATTGGTGGGAACTCTGTTATCACAGAAAGTAGTAAAAATTTGTTTGGGAAGGTCATATGTATTGTTTTTTAGAGCAAAACAAATGAGAGATGATATGAACTTGGCACTTGATACATATTTGTAATTTGATGTGCGTGGTTATTTTATGTGGGAAAGGACTTTGAATATTGTCTTTCCCATGGCTAATGTACACATAGCAAAAAAGCAATTGTGAAACATTTTATTTAAATGAAAATTAAATGAAGTGAAAAAATTTAATTAAATTTTTATTTTATTTTATATATACACAGGTACATAAAATGTTATCAAAGTTTTTAAATATGACAGTTATTTTTAGTACAGGCTTTTTGGGGGGGTGGGGAAAGGGTGGTTGGTTAGTTCTTCCCCATTTTCCTTTCCTTCCATCCATACCCCTCCCCTGCCAGGACCTTCTAACCCATGTTAATAACCTAGATCATATTATTCCATATTTCTCTCCATGTTGTCATGTTGATGTACAAATGTATATATCTATGATACAGTATAAACAAACATGTGTGTGTGTGTTTTAATCGTTCCCAGTACTTCAATTTTTTTTCTACATTACTCAACAATACCTTGTGGAAATTTATCAAATGGAAGAGCTCAAATTTATTATTTTTAATGGCTACAAAGTTGTGTTTGCCAGGGCTGCCATAACAAAGAACCACACACTGGGAAGCTTAAACAACAGAAATTTAATTATTACAATTATGGAGGTTAGAAGTCCAAGAACAAGGTGTTGGCAGGGTTGATTTCTTCTGAGGCCCTTCTCTTTGTCTTGTAGGTGGCTATTTTCTCCCTATGTCTCCACATGGTCTTCCTTCTGTGTATATGTGTTCCAAATTTCCTCTTAAAAACCTACTAAGGACCTCACTTTAACTTAATTACCTCTTCAATGACCGTCTCCAAATATAATCACATTTTGAAGTACTGGGAATTAGGACTTTACCATGAAATTTTAGGGGCTACAATTTACCCCATAATAAAAATATTCCATAATTTATTCAGATATTCTCTTACTGATGGCCAGTTATATTATTTCTAGTTTTTTATTTTTGCCACTATGAACAGTGGTGCAATAAGATCTTGGTATGTATATCTTTTTATTTCTATAGGATAATTTCCAAAAATGTGCCTGCTAAGCCATAAAGTATAATTATTTTTAATTTTAGTAGTGGTTGCTGGATTACTTTTTAAAAAGTCTGTTATCAGTTCCCTGGATGGGTGGCTCAGCTGGTTGGAGCATTGTCCAGTACACCAAAGTTTGTGGGTTCAATCCCTGGTCAGGGCACACACCTAGGTTGTAGGTTTGATCACCTGCTAGGGCATGTACGGGAGGCAACAGATGGATGTTCCTCACATGGATGTTTCTCTCTCTCCCCTCCACCCTCTCTTCTTCCCTCCCCCACTTTCTCTCTCTTTGAAAAGTCAATAAACATACCCTCAGGTGAGGATTTTTTAAAAAGTCTGTTATGAGTTACCATTTACATTAGCAACGTAATAGAATAACCTTTTCCTAGCATTGCTGTCAACAATAGGTGTTACTGATTATTTTAATTTTTGGTAGTCTAATAGGAGTAAAATATCTTATTGATCATTTAATTTGCATTTCTCATAATTCTGTTAAATTTGAGGATCTTTTCATGTGTTTATATTGGGAAATTTTTAAATGTCAAGATTCAAAGAGATTGTAAAAAGTTATTTTAAGAAGAAAAACTTCAATTATTACCTAGTTATGTTGCCAATTTCCAATTCATAATGAATGAATTGAGTTTGAAAAGTTGGTTTGTGAATTGCTTGGGGTTTAAAATGCCTTCTCCAAGAGAGGTGGTATTATAAATAGTGGTTAGATTCTCAACCCACCCTACAAAGCATGTCTAACTCAATGATATAGCTAATGCTATATGGGACTTAGTCGTGTGACTCATTCATTCATTTTATAAGTACTCTGTGAACAGAACTCTTCTTCCTCTGAATTACCCTAATGTGGTTAGGGGCTATGTCTTCAGGAAAAGGTTGCAAAGTAGTAGGCAAGGATTGGAATGAACAGATAACGTGGTAGTTATAATGAAGTACAGATAGGGAATATATCTGGCTCCACGAGGGGAAAAATAATATTTCTGGATTTACCACCAGTTATGTGTTTACACAAGATGTCCACTAATTGTGTGCAAGTAGAGTGTTCTCAATTCATAGAAAAGCTTAGCTATAAGATGACTGCATGTACTTTAGTTACATCTATAGTTTCCCTTTTATTTTTTCCCCCATAAAACAAAAAAAAATTTTAGTTACAGTTGAAAAGCAAGGAAAATCTTGGGTTCTGAGTCTGTGATACTTCCAAGGTCTCGTGATCAAACAGGACAACAGCAAACAGGCATCAGTCCAGATTCTTTTACTTAAGAGAGTCACCCAGAACAAGGGCAGGCCTACAATGGCAGACATGGCGGTCTGCTTCAGTCGTGCTCTGGACTACATCTGCCCACACTGTGAGCTTCCCACAGGCAGCTTCCGCCTGTTCTTGAGTCCTGTGGGAACGTTGTCAATCTTCCTCATCACTAGAAGTCCTACCATGATTTTCCCAAATACCACATGCTTCCCATCCAGCCAATTACTCTTGGAGCAGTTGATAAAGAACAGGCAGCTGTTTGTACTGGGACCACTGTTTGCCATGGAAAGCAGGCCTGGAGCTGAGTGCCTACATTTAACATTTTCATCTGCAGATGGTCCCCAATGAATACTGGCGAGTCCAGTACCATCTCTGCTAACAAAATCTCCACCCTGAATCATGGAATCCTTTCTGACCCTGTGGAAAGTACCCCATGTTTTCTGAATTCTCCAGTACAGAACTACCTAAAGTTCTCAGCCTGGCTTGGGCACAGTGTCTGCAAAGGGCTCCATCTTCATGTGGCAGACTTCCTGGCCACCAGTGCTGACATCAAAGGACATCACAGGTTGACAGGGCTTAAATTTGTCACTGCCATGACTTCAGCCTAGAAGCAGAAGTTGGGAACATGGGGTTCCTCCACTATACCTAATATTTCTGTCTCATTTCAGTAGATTGAAGTTAAAAAAACAAGATTCTCTTTTTAAAAATAAAACCAAATGGCTGGAGCCCTCTTTTTATTGAAATATAAGCTCAGTGAGAGCCAGCCCATTGTGTATCTGGTTTACTGTTGGATCTCTGTATGCAATAGACCTTCAGTAAATATTTATTGGATAAATCCCAGTGGAAGGGAATTTTTCCCTCGTCTTTCCATGTTCTTACTCCCCTCCGCGATGGTAAGCGTAAGAAAAGGAACTTACTTAGACTAAATATCAGTCAAGGTTTTAATATGAATGGTTCATAGCAAACCATTCTTGTAGCAGATTCTTCAGTGTACAGATCTGATTATGTCAATGTCTTGTTTAAAACTCTCCAATTATTTTGTGCTTTCCTGATCACTTTCCAACTTCTTAGCTGACTTACAAGCCTGCCCTTTCCAGTCTTCGCTTTCCCTGCAGGTACTCTTCAGTACAACCCTTGTAGTTCCCCAGCACATCATTTTGTCTTAGCCTCTACGTCTTTTTTGTATGCTAGCTCTGTTAGTAAAAATTCTGCTTCCTTATCTGCTGCCTGTTGCACCTGATTTGTCCATTACACCCCAGTTCAAGTATATTTTACTTGTGAAGGCTTCTGATACTTTTCACACACCATCAGCAAGGGTTGCTTTTTTTTGTCATCACCGTACCTTAAATATTCACTTCATTTTAGCCTCATCCCATTGTGTGAAGTCATTGTTTACTTGTCTAGCTCCACTGTGAGCTGAAATCTTTTAAGGGCAGATGCCATGTCCTCAGTCATTTTTGTGTCCCCAGCAAATAAGAAGACCTCAGGTGTGGGGGGTGGGGAGAGATTGTTGTATATGTGGACATAAAGGTAATTAATAGGCCCGAGGAAATGAGAAAATATTTTAGTCCATTTTATTTATGGAAAATATTTAAGTTCTCTAACTTGTTTTATTTTTGTCTTTAAATGTTTTTTTTTTTAATAAGAGATTTTTGCTTTGATTTTAAAATAAACCTCAACCCTGGCTGGTGTGGTTCAGTGGATTGAGTGCCAGCCTGCGAACTAAAATAAACCGCAGAATGAGAAGTAAGCAACTAAAACATTGAACATTGACTAAACAATCA
>VMDR010031338.1:0-12079 GCA_007922815.1 Macrotus californicus | reverse complement strand
CCTGCCCCATCCTCAGAGCCACCAGCCCCCCATTCTCAGAGGGGCCTGCCCCCATTCTCAGAGCCGCCTGCCCCTGTCCTCAGAGCTGCCTGCCCCATGCTACAGCAGGGAGCTGGCTGCACCCCAAACTGCAAGAAGATGGAGCCAGGCTTCAGTAGCTGGATGGGAAAGGCAAGGACCCCCAAATAAGTTGTGAGAAAATGCAGGCCCCAGGGAATCTATTCAGAGTTCACAGGAGCAGGGAAAACTGGGGATGATCAGAGGGGCCCCCAAACAAATGCATGTCAGGAAGCTGTGACCCACTATACTGCACTTGGGAGCGGGAACTGGGAGTGCTGGCTGCTTTCATAAATCCTGCTGATGGCAATGTTCCTTAATACTTTAAAGAATCAAGGACGCTCGCCTGCAATGGGAACATAATAAATAACCTTGTAAGGCAAGAGGCTGGTGATTTTGGAATACTGGAGTTTGCTGATCTCACGCCTCTGCTGTATGCCTTGGCCTAATGGGCTGAATTCAGACTGCAAATCCCGCAGGCAACCGAGACTGAAGACAACAGGGGTTCGGCTGCTAAGTGCAGCCTGATTGCACACACTGAGTGTGCTCAGCAGAGAGAGCACTTCGGGCTTCACCTGGGGCCCCAACTGACTTTAGTGCAAAGGTGTGAGGGAGCGAGGGAGCGGGAGGCACAGCAGGGGAAGGCGGGCCTTGCCTCAGCCAGACCCCTCACCACAGCCCAGTGTCTTCTAGAGCAAACGAACAGCAGAGGCCAAGGCTTTCCTTTCCTCTTGAATCTCTCTCCATGAAAGACACAGGCAATAAAAGGCAGGACCGGCTACACACTCAACCATTTCAGGGACTCCAGGAGTGGGACACAGGTGGGGAGAGGCCCCGCGAGGTGCTGTGACTTGGCCGAGGGCACATATCCAGTTAGTGGTGCAGAGGGACAGGAGCCCAGGCAATTCCTGGGCTGAAGGGAAGCTCCCACTGTCTTCCCAGGTCTGTGCACATCCCCTCCGCAAGAGGTCCCCACTCAGGAATGACTCCCTGTCAGCTCTTTGTAAGAGCCCTGGACCAGTATAGGGGAAAGACAAGAAAGTAATCCAAAACTGAAGTTTAGTTTATATGGGGGTAACTAAACAGCATTTTTTAAAGGTTTAGCTCTATAAGCTAACATTTCCTTGTATCAAAAAGAAAATCAAGAAATGTAGCTTTCCAGTCGCTCTGCCTAATACTTTTATCCCCCAGTGCTAAACCCAAACCTTTCCTCGACCAGGCTGTGGCAGAAAGCCTGCAATCTTCCCACTCTATTC
Organism: Macrotus californicus; assembly: GCA_007922815.1. NCBI lineage: Eukaryota > Metazoa > Chordata > Mammalia > Chiroptera > Phyllostomidae > Macrotus > Macrotus californicus. The sequence goes on along the minus strand of VMDR010031338.1, from coordinate 10,766 downwards.
ACTTGCCAAACAGCATACAGAGCCCTAGAATGCCCATAATTGTCTTCACAGACCTTTCCAACCACACCATCACTCTTTGAGAACAGCCTTGTTTCACGCTGCTTTCCATCTCTCAATGAAAATACGTGACTGATAATTCTGCCCACGGCAGGTGCGTCGGGCAAAGGAGGAGGGTGGGACCAGTGTTGCCCCCAGAAACGCAGGAATGCCTTTTTGACACTGGACAAGCAGCACAAAGCTCTGAGAAGACCAAGTGAGGGGTAGCAGCAGAGCTGCAGATCCGGAGCAGGCGCAGAACCAGGCATGGAACCCGGACACACATGACACAGCATCTGTCTGAACAGGAAGACAAGAAGGTGTTTCTGGCACTGCATCCTGTGCACGCCTGGGCGTGGCTCCTTGGCAAACGTCAGCCCCTCCATTGTATTAGGGAAATGAATGTATTTTGTGTCCAAACAGAATTTGAATTCTAATTCCCCTCTCTATTTCTACAAAAACAACCCTGGCTGATAAACGATAGCCCCTACTTTCTCTGCAGCTACATGGGAAGGTCTCATTTAAGGGTTATTCTGAATGAATTTGCTCAGAGATTTTTTTGTAGGTATCCAAAATACCAAGAGGTGTAACCCATATCTAATTAAAATGTAGAATTTAATATACCTGCTGTATCAGAAAGTTCATGATTCTCCTTTGTCATGGTTTTTAATTCCAACATTTTTTAAAAAATTCAGTAGCATCTAGAACCTTCAAATTTATAAAGCCCTATTATCAAGTCTGGCCGAGAAAAAGATGGAACCAAAATAAGTCATGCCATGCCTACTGCAGGTCTCATCTCTCACTAGTAGTTCCTTCAAGTCATTAAATTCAGAAAGAATTTTTCAATATCAGAGAAACGTTTAGGCCTTACCTAAAAATCTGGCCCCTAGTTTGTGCCCACATAGGCACAACGCTTCTGCCAAGTGGTGGCAATCCGCTGCTAGTCAACATTTTCCGTGAAATGAACGGGTATCTTCAGGACGAGCTCCTTGTGGAAAGTGCCCATGTGAACAAACCTGCACTGTGACCAAATTCCCTTGCTGACTACCTCAGGAAAGCCCTCAGGGTCCATGGCAGCAGAGTGACAACTGCGACCCCCACCTGTGGCCTGATGGAAGGAGTCCTGGGGGTTGTGCAGCGTGGCGACTCTAAGCGGTACTGAATTATATCCTTGGGAGTCGATCAGAGAGCACTGCGTACGTGTTATCAGCACAAAAAAAGAGTTGTGACTATGGGAGGTAATGGGCATGTTAGCAGACCTCATTGTGGTAATCATTTCACATGCATCCAATAACACATTGCCGTCAGAATATAAATCGCATGCAGGGCCTTTGTCTTGCTCGCTTCGTCACCATCAGCATTCGGAGTAACGCAGGGCACACAGTGGGTGCTCAGCAAATATTAGTGGGATGTGTGAACAAATGAGTAAACTGTGATCCGTTCAGGCCACCACTCTCCTAGGCAAACCTCACCCCAACACAGGGCTGGAATGGGCCAAGCCCGGCTCAGAAGCGACATTCTGTCTCCCAGCACCCAGGGCCAGGGGAATGACTTTGCAAGGGCCAAGCTCCCAGAAGCTCCAAACTATTTGCTGCTACAACGGTAAGAAGGCTTTTGGGTCATCCGACCACTTAACCTGGGGTCCCCAGCACAGTCTCAAGTAGCCCCTGCTCCTGTTCCCTTCCGTCCCTGGGAATGCCATCCAACTCCATTTCCTTTGCTCCACCTGCCCCCTCCCCAGGCCCTCCTCCTCTCGTGTTTGCGGCTGTCCAGGGCACTGCACTGGGCTGTCTCTCTCAGGCTCCTGATCAGGAAGAGGCCTGGACCTCTGCAACCTCTGGGGTTTCCTGAGTGGGTCCCACAGACTAGACGTGCTCTTCAAGGTCCGGCCGACGTCCAAGGAGCTAGACTGGCAGCACCATTGACCAGAAACACCAGCTGAATTTACTACAGTGTTTACTGCGCATATTGTGTAGCCATCTGCTAATAGCAGCTACTTACTGGAAAATGATGAAGGGAAAAAAGTGGTATGTTACATCTTAGGTTGTCCCTTTTGGCTGAAAGCGTTGTTAATGTTTTTTACCTTTACACTTAGAATTAAAAGAGAGAGAGAGAATATACATAAACATATACATACGAGGTCTGTCCAGAAGGTATCCAGCCATGTACTATAAAAAATAGAGACATTTATTGAAGAAGATACAAAGTACAAGAACCATTGTACATAGGACAATGACGACTCAGTGCCCTTCAAAGTGTGTGCCTTGGGACCTCACACAGATCTCCCAATCTCCATCACCTGCCCTGATAGGTTTACCTGAATCTCACCAACAATCTAAAATCTCTTCCCTTTCAAAGGTGATTTAGTTTTTGGAAAAGCCAGAAGTCACAGGGCACCAAATCTGGGCTGTAGGGGGGCTGAGTCACCTGGGTGATTTGATGTTTCACCAAAAAACTTTGCACAAGATGTGATGTGTGAGCAGGTACATTGTCCTGATGAAGTTGCCAATCACCAGTTGCCCATAGCTGTGGCCTTCTGAGTCATCTGAATAGTTTCCGTAGAGGAATGTTCAAGCTTAGTGCAAAATTTGATGCAGATTCATTGCTCTTGTCTCTCAGTCATTTTGAATGTGACAGCCACACATGACAGACACATGCTCACTCAAGGGTGTCTATTGGCCCCCACTGACTAGTACGGTGAAGGCGTCACTGTTCACACATGCGCATTCCAGTCCACTCGCCTTGGCTGCCAGGTGATATAGATGATGTGCAAACCATTCTCATTATATTAACAATTGCTGGACGTTTTCCAGACAGATCTCGCACACACAGACATCCATAAAGTCACATACTTGAGTTTTTTATGCATTTGTGGAAAAATGCATAATTTGAGTTTTTTATTCATTTGTTTCTTTTGTTAAATAAATCAACATAAATGCCTTCATTCTCCAAGTATAAACCGTTCAATTGAGCAATATCCATTCTTCAAATATTCAAGTAAATTGAGAGGCTTCTCCTTTAGGCTTCACAAACATTTGATTCAATCAGATTAATTTAATAAAATTATCTGAAGAAAATCAAAATGAATGACTGATGTAAAATATACTAAAAACATGACTCGCTCCTGAACTGGAACCACAGACAGTATCTGTTAAGATTCTATCAAACAAACACACCAAAGCACTTCTTTCAAAAACAAAATTATGAGAGAGCAACTTCCCACATAAAATCTACTATACGGAGTTTAGAAATCGCTAAGGATCCCAGGCAGAGCAATGAAAAACTTTTAAAGGGCACACACCAAGAAAATCAACTTCAGACGAAGCGTTCCCAGCACTTCCCACTGCACAGCCTTCGCAGGGTCACTTTCTCCTGCTGGAACAGGTTCCCTCATCGCCGCCCTGCAGAAAGCCCGGCATCTCTGCAGGCTCACGGCACTGGTATCGTGGGTGGTCTCCGATAAGAGACTATAAACAACTCAACTCAAGGACAGTGTTTTTTAACTCTCACCTGAAGATATGACTTTTTTTGTTGTTTTTATTTTTCTTTAGAGAGAGAGGAAGGGGGAGAGAGAGGTGAGAGAGAGTTCCCTCCCGTATGTGCCCCGACCAGGACTTGATCCCACCACCTGGTATGACCAGGAATCAAATCTGCAACATTTTGGTGTGTGGGGCGACACTCCAACCAACTGAGCCACCAGGCCAGGAGAACTCAAGGGCAGTTTTATTCTTCAAAATTCCCACAGCACCTTGTACCCAAAGAGTTTTCAACAATAAGAGTATGCTAAATTAAACTGAATTGAGAGAAAGGAGAGTTAGGAAAGAGGTGGCAATAGCAAGTAGGAGAGAGACAGGTTGGATGGAGCAAAGGGAGATACAAAGCACGTGCATGAAAGGACTCTGTTCTGGTTCAGGACTTCAGGCCAGAAAAACCACTTCCACTATGTAGCTGCTCCCAGTACACACGTGCGGACAATGCACAGATGTAAGTGTTGTATGTGTAGCTGTGGAAAGACGCTATCACTGCAGTGCTTTAACAAAGCAGATGAGTTCTGAATATGCTTTAAAAGACCAGGATTGGGAGTGCAGCTACGCTCACAGCAGCATCACTCACAGAGCCCAAGAGGAGGAAACAGCCCAAACGCCCATCCCCAGATGAACAGATGAACAGAACTTGGTCTCGACATACGTGGAATACTGCTCAGCCTTAAAAAGGAGAGAAATTCCGATAGATGTTACAACAGGGATGAACGTGAAGACGTTACACCAAGTGAAATACGCCAGACACGAAAGGACAAATGCTGTGTAATTCCACGCACATGAAGCACCGTCCGTGCACAGAGACAGAAACCAGGCAGAGGCTACCAGCGGCCGAGGCAGGAGGTGGAGGGAGGCCCTGTTTCACAGACGCAGAGTGCGGAATGAAGCGAGCGTTCTGGGGGTGGTGGCGGTGGTGGCTGCACAGAAGTGTGCGTGTACTTAATGCCACTTTACAATACGCTTAAAGATGGTTTTGATGGTCAGTTTCTATCACAATAAAAAAAAAGGATTGGGAGAGGGTCCAGTGTACAGTCTACAGATTCACAAGTAGCCTCCCCTCCTGTCCTGCACACACGCCCTGTGAGCTCACACCCAGGGGCAGGAAATCCCACTCCTGGGAAATCCCACTCCTGTGAACTCCCTCTCCTGGTTCCGTAACTATAGAGCCCACAGCTCTAAACAGACTTGAAGAGAGCAGGGATTTGTAAAAATTTTGCACATTTCTTGAAGAGGAAAAAAAATCCCACAGGTAATGAACAGTTGAAAGGATTCTCTTTCCCTTTTTTTCTTTGGAACAGAGACTGAAATAGAGGGATTAAAAAATTCAATAAATGATTAGAAATCAGCAAGTCTTCTTTAGAGTAACTGAGAACCACTGAAACGGTGGGAAACATTTTCTGTAACAACTACAATAACAGGGAAAGAAGAAATCAAGTCATGCAAGGTCAACCTAAGTTAGCTTTTTTAATAAAAGAGAGAAATGAGCTGTCAGAAAGAAATGGCAACTTTTTACCTGGAGACTCTGATGACTCAAGAACATAGTTTTATATTCTGTGGACTGTCCATTCAGCAGAGACTAGAACATCCCGAAGCACAGAGCACCCATTTTCTCAGATGCAGCCCCAGGAAGAAACAAGTTTTCCAGGAGGAAAGAAGGTATGTTAGGAATACAAACACACTCTGGCTCAGCAAGGTAAAATGAGGTTAATTTATAAATGTGTTAAATCAAACACCTTTGGCCTGGAACAATCCCTAAGATGATGATCTTCCCTAGAGCAGTGGCTGGTTTCAACTTGCCTGCAGCAAACAGCACAATCTACTGGTTCTTGTAAAAACCAGCCTTGCTTGTTTTTGATCACTTCCCAGCCCATGTTACACAAAGTACAAAAGCAGTCCCAGCGGACTTGAAAACCCAACTTGCTGTGATACCTGGTGGCTAACCAGCCACCTGCAGCCTCTTGACATCTCAGTCAACAAGCCCCTTAAGCCCCTAGTGAAGAAAGAGTGGACGCTGGGCATGCAGTCCGCTGGCAGTGATTTAACACCGACAGGCAGGACCAAGAAAGCATCCATCACCCAGGTTTGTAATGGAATCCTAAGATCATGGGACGGTGTCAAGAAGGAAGTGGCTGTGAAATCATTTGAAAACTGCGGCATCAGCAATGCTATGGATGCAACTGAGGACCATGAAATTTACCGGGATGAGGAAGGTGACTCTTCAGAAGACACCAGTAATGTAAAAACTGAGGATGATACTTCTGATATTGACAAGGACAAAGAGTTCTTGGCCTTCTATGATGCATAAGTATCATAAATGTGTTACCAGTACATAAAATTTCTTGTATCTTGTATCTGTTCTTGTGCATTGCAATTATTTATTACAGAAAATTTCTTGTACCATAGTATGTTCAAAAATAAGTGCTAAAATTCCTTTATAATACAAAAAAGCATCTAAAGATTGATTAATTAATTAATTAAAAAATTGAAACAAAAGGTTTTTCCTGAAAGTTTGGACCAAAAATGTGGGTGTGCATTACACGTGGCAAAATATAGGTATTTTGCCCTTTTAAAAATCTGTCTCTCGCCCTTCGGTCTCACGCTCACTTCGACCACTGGAGGCTACATCTAAGAGGGCCCTTATTTCTGCCTTTTTAAGGTGTCACCCCAGGCTAGAGGCCTTTGATGAGAGCAGCTGAGATACGCTTGCTGGGCTGTAAGCATCTCAAAAGGAGATGAGAATTCTGCCTGCTTTTCATCAAACCTCAGCTTTTTTAATTAAGTTAATTAACCCAGAAATTCTAGTCAGTTTATCATCTCAAACAGCTTGCCTGAGCCCCAGGTAGCTGGACTAAACTGTCCCCAGGTGCTTCCACCCAGTTAGGAAAAGAGTCTCTGTCTTGGGCTGTGGGTACTGAGCTTCTGTTATGAAGAGATTAGGTCAGCCCTAGCTGGGTGGCTCAGTTGATTAAAGCGTCATCCGTACACCAAAAACTTGTGGGTTCAATCCCGTCAGGGCACATACCTGGGCTTTGGGTTCAAATGCCCCACTGGGGCATGTGTGGGGGCAGGGTGACCAGTCAGTGCTTCTCTCTCTCTCTCTCTGCACCCCTCACCCTCTAGCTCTGGCTCTAAGATGTCACCACATGACCTTGACTTGCATCCCTGGTCTCTAACCACTACCAGAAAGGGCAACCAAAAATGTCTCCAGGATGTCCCCAGGCATCGCTAAAAGTCCTCCTGGGGGCAAACCCCCCCAGCTGAGAACCACTGGGGCAAAATGAGATTCCATCGTACCACCCCACCCCCGCTACCATCAGAAATTGCGATGTGAATGCTCCTCCCACTTCTACTCCCCACCCTTCCAGAGGCCATGGGATAGATCTGGGAAGGCACATCTCCAGGCAGCCCAGCTGGACCCAGGTTAGAAAGGATGAGAATTTGTCCAAGTGGAAACCACCTGGCCTCCACCTCAATCCCCAAGCTAAATGAAGTAAAGAAGAAAATAAGAAATACCCACCCCCGCACCCCCAACTATAAAAGAAGCTGACAAGGCTAGCGCTTCACTGGCTGGTCCTCTCTCCCACCCTGCCTTCTAACACTGAGATCTGTCCACAGCATCGCCTCTGCAGGGCGCCAAATGGAGACACCTGGACCGGCCAGGTGCCCTTGGAGTAAAAGCTCTGCACTCTACTCCAGCTTTGCAGCCTGCCGGTTATATGACCTTGGGCAAGTCATTTAACTTCTCCGGATTTCTTTTTCTGTAAAGTGAAAGAGTCAAATCTCTTAGACTTTCTTTGAGGTTACTTCTAGATTTAAAGTGCTACTATTTTAGGGGCCAAGTGCTTGGGGAGGAGACGGGAAAGGAGTAGAGAGAAGAGGAGGCAGAGGAACCACGGAAATGATGGAAAACACGAGGGGGCATGAGCTAAGGTTTCCAAAGTCGGGGAAGTAAGGCCGGGAACAATCGAATGCCATTTCTAGAACATAAAGAAGGAAGAATCCATAGTAAGTAGCACTTTACTGGTATGTTTTTCAGGACTGCCTGCAGCTTTACTCAGCCTAACTCATCTTTGGTCCTCGGTTCACACTCTGACACCACTCTTCTCCACGGCTTCTTCCCTCGTCTGACCAGCTCGAGTCTCCTTTCTCCCCGTTGACTCAGATCCCTTCGCGGCTTTTCCTTCTGCGGTTCTCTGTGGTGCTCTTGCTTGCCCTCTCTCTCTCTCTCCCCCTCTGCCTTCCTTTCCTTCCACACCCTCCCTCTCTTGTTCCTTCTCCCTCTCTCCCTGACCTCCATCGTGTAAGAGGGAAGTAGGTTACCAGCCAGAGCCCTACATTCCATCTCCTCGAAAGATGTAGATCTACAGAAAGCAAAATCAAATTGCATCCTGAAGGATGAGGCTCCCACATGCTAAGTTCCTGCCGTAGCACATGAATGATAAACAGGGGAGCATTTTATTCCTTTTGTACAACTCCAGTTATGGCTATGTTTGCAAATGACCATCATTAACCTCAGGCGAGGAACTTCTAGTGAAGGTCAAACGTGCTGACCTTTTTAAAACCACCAGGCCGCAAGGTACAGTGGGTTACCCAGATGTCATACTTTGCCTGGAGAGCCCCAGTGTGAGCCTGCCAAGTGGACGTATCTTGGTGGAGCTGCCACTGCTCCAGGACGTAGCAAGGTGCGGGAGGGCCACGGGTTCCCTGGTGAAATGCAGTGAGCCAGGGAAAGGGCTTTCCAAAGTAACGCCCTGCGCTGAGCCTGCTGCCTGTCCTTTAGAGAGACCAGGGAAGAAAGCGTCTGGGCTCTCCCACACTCAGTTCCAACCCTCGCTGTCCCCTCAATCCTTGTCTCACACTGGTTGGTGAGAAATATCATCCCTTTCTATTTACAAAAAGAACACAGCCTCTAAATCAGGGCTTTGGGGAATATTGGGCAAAGGGAGGAGGGCAAATCGCAAGCCAGACTTACTCTAAATGAGCCAAATCAGCACAAATGAAACATGAACAAGCCATCTAATCAGTCAGTCACAGTCAAATAAAAAGAGACTTCCTGGACAGCACCAGCCAGATGGAAAGTTTATGTAGTTCAGACCATTAACAGTCCACCAATGGTCACTGCTTTTTTTAACAGGCAAATGGGGCCAGGTCTAGTCTAGCGAGGAAAAGAAAATGTAGGTATATCCATTTTCTTCTAAAAACAAAACAAAACAAAAACAACAAAAAACCATGCACATATAGAATGACAATGTAAAGACAGGTGAATACTGAGGTTTATCTAATAAAGTCCTTTTTCTTGACCTTCCCCCACCCCTACTGAGCTGCCCAGCTTCCCCTCTGGCTTTCTACTATTATTTCTTCTTTTATTTTTTGTTACAGCTTTATTGAAACATAATTCATGTATCATTCAAGTTAGCCATTTAAGTGTATAATTCAATGTTTTTTTAGTATAATCACAGACGTGTGCAACATCACAATTTTGGAATACTTCCATCACCCCAAAAAGAAGTCCCTTCCCCTCAGCACTCACTTGCCAAGCTCCCCACCCCTTCTCTTCCTGGGCAGTCACTAATCTATGTTGTGTCTGTAGAGATTTGCCTATTCTGGACTTTTTACATAAAGGGCTCGTATAGTATATGAAGGTCTATGTTTTGGCCTGGCTTCTGTCATTTAGCATAATGTTTTCAAGATTCACTCATATTATAGCAGATATCAGTAGTTTATTCCTTTTAATTGCCAAATTATATTCTATTGTATTGGCTATCCCATATTTTACTCATCCCTCCAGCCTCTCTCTCCCTCTTCTCTGATGGATATCTGGGTTGTTTCCACAATAAACGTTCTTGTATAGAATTTTTTATGTGGACATAGGCTTTTATTTCTCTTGGGTATGTACCTAGGAATGGAATTGCCTAGGTAACTCACCACGTGTCACCTTTGAAGGACTACCAAAGTATTCTCCAAGGCCACTCGGCCATTCCACACTCCCATCAGCACATTCCGCATCCTCACACGACATTATCTCCACATGCTCAGAAAAATTTTTCTGTCTTCTGATTATAGCCATTCTCGTGGGCATAAAGAGGCATCTCAGTTTGGTTTTGGTTTGCCTTTTCCTGATGACTAATGACATTGAGCCTCTTTTCCTGTGATCGCTGGCCACTGGTGTATCTTCTTTGGAGGCGTGGTTTTCAGATCCTGGGCACATTTTTTAATTGAGTTATTTGTTTTTTTAATTTTGATTTGTAAGAGTTCCTTATATATTTTGGAGACAAGTCCCTGATCAGATACATAATTTGCAAATATTTTCTTACATTCTTTGGGGTGCCTTCTCACTTTCTTGGTAGTGTCCTTTGAAGCACAAAAGTTTTAAAAAATTTTAGTGAAATCCAAATTATCCTGTTCTGATGGGTTACTTGTACTTTGGTGTCATATGTTAAGATGAACTTCTTTTTAAAACAAGCTTTTTCAGTTTGTGTCCCTGAGCCTCAGGCAGTGACTCTATTCCACTTCAGCAGCAGGGCCCCCCTCGGCCTGGCTCCCTCACACGGGCAGACACAGCAGACCACACGGCCCGCAGGTGGCGCGGACGGGAGTGCATTCCGCACCCACAGAGTCCTGCTGCTCTCTGATTGTGACTGTGATTACCGAACCCTCACACATCCGCATAAGGCTTTTCGGCTTCTACAGGCTTTTGGAATTAATTCATACTTAAAATAGCTGTGATCTCTCCCACCCCATTCAAAGAGAAGATAATTAAGAAGTTGTTACAAAGACAAATAACTTTCTTCAGAGGAACTCCAACCTCTGAAATTCTCTAACTTTGACTGGAAAGAAGGAAGTAGAAACCGGGCAAGATGTGATGGGGAAGTCAAGGAGCACTACCAGGCAGGGGCACTCGAAGCTTCATGTTCTTGTCATTCGCTCTCACCACCACCCACCCACTTGATCACCCGCCACTCCCCAGCCAGAGGAACCTTATTTAAAATCTGATCATATAGATTGGTTCATCAATGCATGTAAGATTTTTCAGAAATCAGAAATTTCAGGTCCACAAATGCTTCTCCACCTTATTTGCCACAATTATCTCCCATGTTTCCCACACTCAAGGCTTATCAAATTTCTCTGTCTATCCGAAAACCATTGGACACCTAAAACTGCCTTTGCTCTCAAATGTACTTTCCTCCTTCT
>VMDR010031337.1:0-12077 GCA_007922815.1 Macrotus californicus | reverse complement strand
ATATGGGCTTAATCCTGCTTTTACTTTTCCTATTTTGCATTTTTATTAAAAAACTTTTCCTTTAATCAGCATCAAATTTCCTTAAGAACAGATTACTAATGTATTAAAACAGGAAGTGAGAGAGAAAAAATAGAGACTCTTGGAAAGATACTGTGAAGGCTGTATCATAACTCATGGACCGTTATACCTGGGGCAATTTCTTTTACCTCATTCTCCTCCTCCACCCACACTCAGCTAGGAAGGGCAATCCAGTCTCTTCCAAAGAGATTTAGATTTCACTTCACACCGGAGAGGGCAACAAGCTAGGGAAAATGTCCCAGTACCATTCTGGCGGAGGCATAACTGTCACGTGGTGGGATATTGGAGAAATTCAAAACTGTCACATTGGAATTGGCTCTGTGTACTCTCCCAGCACCTGTACGCAGACCACAGAGTCTGAAAGTTGTTACCATCTGAACTGAGTATGCTGCAGTCTTTTGGAAATGAAGTGTGTTAGAAGTTTGCTATGGAAGATCAAACTTTGTTTTCACAATAAGCCAACTGCTCAGTCTTTACTGATAAAATTGTGAAATGACACAACTCCTATGGAAGGCAACTTGGAAATACATATATCAGAATTATAAGTGTACATATCACTTGCTATCACAATCTGATATGTAAGAGGATGTGGCCAATATTCTCGCACATGTAAAATAACGTATTTCTCACTAAGCACAGTTTGTGATAGTAAAAGATGGGAACCAACCTAAGTATTCTCAACAGGAACTGCCTAAGTAAACAGATCACATTAATAAAACACAGCTGTACAAAGAGAACTGTTATAGTATTTGCACTTCTACTTCACGAGTTTTGAACCATGCGGATGTATCATCCATACAAAACCGAAATATAAGGTAAAGAGGCAGTGTCCTCCAAAAATAAAAAAGAAGACCTATTTACACAGCAAAAGCTCCTTCACATTGACATTTAAAATATAAAGCATATTTCATTCCAAAATATTTGAACCAGAATGAAAAATACTTTTAAAAAACATTTCTGGTTGAATTAATCAAAATGAGATTTGGTGGTCTGCAATTCCAACAAGTCATTCCTATTTCATTTTCTTTCGACTGGATGAAGAATAACTTTAGCACTTTTCCTCTACCTCAATATCATTTAAAATAAAATATCTTTACCAACTATTGATTTGGAGTAGCTTCAAGCCAGAGGATAGTTTAAAATATAATATTTTTATCAGTCAGAAGCTTAGAGTATTAAATTATGCGAGTACTAAAGTTTCTGGCATAAGTATTAAAATGGAAATTTTAAGTCTCAAGCATAGTTTTGTGATATTTTTAAAGTTTGCAATGCCACTAGGAAGAATATAAAAAGAAGACTTGAAGGTAGAGGTATTACCAGGCATCCTCAATTAAACCTTCTGCCTCAGTGTGATTTTTATCTTACAGTGACCATAGGCCTGTATCCCCCATGACCAGGAATTCACTCACCAAAAGCCAGCCCATCTCATTCTCGAATCATTCCAGTAATTAGAAAGCCTTTCTTTTCATTGATCAATATGTGGTTCTCTATGATTTTTGTGACTTGGTCCTAATGCCGAAATCCACAAAAATAAATCTGATTTTTCTAAACATTAAAGTCAATTGAATTGTACATGAGAGAGTTCATCTCAAGAATATATTATTTTTACCATGAATTAGGTCATATACTTATAACATTATTGGGCTTTTTTGCTCCTTTGTATTCTAGCAATGATTTTCTTGCACTATATTTTCTGTTAACAAACTTGATTACATGAGACAATATAGGTAAAATCAGGTAGTCTACTTTACCCAATTTGAATCTACTTAGCATTCAGTTTGCTAAGTAATGATACTCTTTTAAATATAGAAGAACTGTGTGCCTCCAGAAACTTGGGGAAGCATAAGGCCTATCTTCACTCAAGTTTATGTGTGTCTTTGGTGTGTTTGGAAGAGGTCGCTTTAATAGTTAAAATGTTTTACTCCTAGGAGAAATCTAGTGAGGCATTTGAGTGTGTGGTTTACTTCCTACTAGAATCAAGCCCATCATTCTCTGGCTTGTTTTTGGTTATTAAGTAACTCACTCACAGGACAGCACTGTGTAGGGCATTCAAACTGTCAACAGTGAATAGTCCTGGCAATCAAAGCAACATTACCATAAGGGTAATAATAGCAATGTTTAATTGAATTAGCATCATGCAGACACTTTCCATCAATAATCAGCATGTTGTTGGTCAATAAGATAGTTGGATTGTGATCAATATTACATCATTAAAAAGTAATTGCTTAGCATTTCACTAACATTTTTTAAAAAAATCTGAAATGTATTACAATCTTTTATATCCCTAAGGAACCAAGTCAACATTTTTCCAAAAGAATGAAGTTCTACTTGGAAATGTTTAATACTTTGCTCAGGACTATAGAAAATTTCACAGCAAAACTGGGAGTACAGCTCTCATTTTTTGGAATGTAGTTTGGCGTTCAGCAGATAACAGAATCTCACTTTAACAGTTTAGTTAGATTCCTGACTCTATCAGCTCCATCAGGCTTTGGAGGGGCTGAAAAGTACCTTATAGGAAGTGATGAAACCACTACGAAAGAAGGAGCCACCCCATGACTTTGACTAGCCAATGCTTCTATCATCACTTGACAAAATGAGAGTTTTCTTTCCCAGATAATATGCTTGAGAATGCAATCTAGGCCAGATCTTTTCAAGTATTCAGTCAACAAGGCTGGTGCGGTCTCTCCCCTCACACCCACTCATGCTGCAATAGAACTGAAAGCAAAACATATGAAACATATAGCCATGCAATGTGTCTAACTAAAAACAGGATTAATTTTTCAAAGTAAAAATAGAAAATTTTATCAAAACCAATAATAGCCTGGGGGAATTCAAATGTGGGAAGATGATGAAAATGACATCTAGTTGAGATATGAAGGATGAGTAGGAGTTTAAAATATGGAAGAGGAACAACCCAGAAATGGGGAAGGTCCAAAAATAAAACTATTTCATCTTAACCTGAAAAAATAAACCATTCGATTCAATTCTATGTCTCTATTCAAATTCTACATCAGCAAGTACTCTTCTCATCCATAATAACACCAATTACCTGTTGATGATATCATCATTATAATTCATATAATAGTGATGCTTTCTTATTCATACATTATGTATGTGAAAATTTGGGTAAGTTTACTTTGATCCTCACTTCCTCTATTTTTAAAAGAAGGCTAGTTGCCCCAAAAGAAGTTCATATAATTTGTGTGAGGCACCTAAAAATGTTCCCAGCACATGGAGGAAAAATAAAAAAACAAAAGTGCCCATTACTGCACCATCTTTGGAATCACTTTTGCAATCATCATTTTGCATATTATCAATTTCTCTTCTGTTCACTACGGAGCCTTCAAAGCAAGAATAAACATAATGGATGTTTGGTAATCAGGTTCTAATATATATTCATCATTGGATTAATTGTCAAGAACAGAGCCTAAGAAAACCACCAGAAGCTTCTGGCAGAAGCAGCACTCTCTATTCCTCCTAATAAATTCTTCTGTCTTGGGCTGACCCTTGTGCCTCCTTCAGTGTGGCACATGGCCTCGTCAGCCCAATGAGAGCAATCACAGAATCTTCTGCATCAAACAAAGCTTTAACTATCAGACTCTGAAGACCTAAAACAAGACCTGAACTTAGATGATTAGAGATATGTAACATTTCCATTATCATGTTAAGCAATCTGAGACTAAATTAAAGGTACACCCAAACACAATCTATTTTTAGTATTCCAAAAGAGAATGGGAGAGAGTGAATGCATAGTAAGAGTGCAAAACACTATTTCCTTGGAAGTCTTCTGCACTTGTGCCAGCTGTTTTTGTGGAAGGTCCAGGAGTAAATGTTCTATGAGGATAGTCATTGAAGTTAGCTCTTCCATGTGTTTCTTTTTTTTTAAATTTATCTGTAACTTACTGCAGGTAGAAAATTTCAAGTTCTTTGTGAGGGGTGATCTAGGACATACTATTATGTCAATTAATAAAATGAGGAATTAATATCTTCTGGCTGTCATTCTGTGCCTTACCCCTTGGATCTTCAAATTGTTATCCTGATTGAAATAAAGATTGGGGTACTACAGTTAGATATTTTGTCACACTGAGATTTTAGTTCTACCTCAAAATTCCTAGAAAACCCATGCATCATGGTTTTGGTTTTGACTGTTAACTTCCCCTAGTGTTAGAAAATAAAATTTATTTTTTTCTTTATAAATGGACACAAGTGTTAAGAATCATATCTATTCAGAAAGCCATCACCTGTCAATATAGTATATTGGAGAATGTTTAATCTTTTAATAAATTATGTCTTTGCAACATAGATAAAGTGCAAAAAGCAGAGAACACGTTCATGGTATTAAAGTGTTAAACAAAAAACTGCAAAAATACTACTTAATGTCTGTTCCTAGTATATTGGTTACCCTTAGGAATGTTTCTCTTGATAGGGTTGCCTTTAGAAATGTTTCTCTTGATGGAGCTGTTCAATTCACCTTAAAATGATTTGCATTTCTGGCTGGGCAATGTAAGGCCAGAGAAAGCTGTGTGTAGGTGGGGAGTGTTGGGTCAGAAACCAAGATTCTGAGTCAAAAAAGCCATCGCCAGGATTGTGTTAGACAGCCAGTACCGTGCAGAGGAGGCAGAGACTGAGTATTATTCCTCTAAACTCATGACTTCCCAGAAGGAGACCTACTATGTGCAGCAACAACAAGGAAAGAGTGAAAAAGTTTTTGAAGAATTTCAAAGCTGACAAGTGAGGACTGCCATAGCACACTTGGTGACAACTCTGGGTATTGGAGGGAAATATTGTTCCCCATGTTCATTTTTAAACTTTATTGAATTTATTGGGGTGACATTGATTAATAAAATTGGGTTAATAATATATTATTATTATATTATTACAATAATATTATATCATCTATATATTATTATAATAACATTATAATATACTAATTATTAATATTATTATTAACCCATGGTTAATAATATATGGGTTTCAAGTGTATACCTCTATAATACATTATCTGTATATTGTATTGTATGTTCACCATCCAAAGTCAAGTCTCCTTTTTTCACTGTTTCTTCCCATTTTATCCTCTTTTAACTCCCCAGTCTTCCTTACCCTCTGGTAATCACTGTACTGTTGTTTATGTCTGTTTTTTCTTAATTCCCCTCACCTTTTTCCCCCATCCCCTCCCCTCTGACAGCTGTCAATCTATTCTCTATATCTTTTAGTCTGTATTTTGTTAGTTTATTTTGTTCATTAGATTCCACATATAAGTAAAATCATATGGCATATGTTTTGCTCTGACTGGCTTATTTCACTAAGCATAATACTCTTGGACAACAGAAGCAGGACAGAGAAAAACATTCCACTTCTGTCTTAAGAACCAGTCACTTTGGTCTGCTTTAGGTGTCTGCCTTTATGCCAATTGCCCTCCTTTATCACAGTCTAGAAACTGTTCTATGTTGGGAGGTGTTTCTATTGCTAGAAGGTCTCATTGAGAGACTATCACCTTCCTAGAAGAATATGGGTTCTAGACTTGCATTGACAAAAACCACAGAGGTCACATTGATGCACAAGAGAGGTACTGCAGACAGAGTGATGCTGAAGAAGCTATTTCACAGGTCACTTCAGGTGGAGCCACCCAATGAACGTACTTTATGTGTGTTTCTATGGGAAAGCATTAGCTCACCCCAGTTGATCAAGCATGGTGAGAGCATCTCAACTTAACAAAATTTCAAGGTGGAGGGAAAGCAAAGTGACAAATTAGTCATTTATAAAAGGGTAAGAGCTGGTGTGATTATAATTTTCTCAGAACAGTCTTTGTAATGGATACATTCATTCAGTACTTTCAAAACTGTAAATTCATGGGTTATTTGGTGAACAGAAAGAGTTAGAATGGAGGGAAGTGACTTTCTTATATGTCCATTAACCCAGGAAAACATAACCAGCATTTATCTATCCAGATAACCAGTGCAAATTTCCTAAAGTCAAATCCTTATTTCTCTGGGATAGACTAGGCAAATCTGAGAGGACCTAAAATATATCAAATGGCCACATAACAAATTAAAGAAAATATGATAAACTATTAAAAATTATGGCAGACACACTCTAAGGTAATTCTCAAGGATTCAGGCCTTTGGATAATCACCTCCTATTAAATGTGACAGATTTTGTGACTTGTTTCTAACCAATAGAATAGGGCAAGTATGATGACTGTCACTCTTTTGATTAGGTTACATGATTTGGCAAAATGAAAAGTTTTCCTTCCCTTCATTAAGTTTTAAGCCAAAAGTGATAGAATTTTGCAGATAATTATGATCAGATATTAGCTGACTTTTTGAATTAAGATCACAAGTTAGCTGACTTTTTAAATTAAGCAAAAGGTACACTATTGGGTTGGTCTTATTCAATCAGCTAAAAGTCTTTAGAAGAGAAGTGAGACTGTGTGAGGAACTAGAAGATTCCTTCCTGTCCTGGAAGAAGGAAACTGCCATGCCATGACTTCTAATAGCAAGGGCCATGAGGCAGAGAACTGTGGGTAGCCTCCAGAATGTGGGTAATGGCTCCACTCAACAGCCAGAAGAAGGCCAGGGCTCGTACTCACAAAATCCAAGATGAGTTCTGCCAACTTGAATGTGATGAACAAGAATTCTCTGCCAGTTAAGCCTCTGATGAGAATGCAGCCCAGCAGCCACTATAATTGCAGCCTGGAGAGACCATGAACAGAGGATCCAGGTAAACCATGGTAATTCTGTTCACTGGATACATGTCATTAGAAAACTAACACAAGAATGTAATGTATTTTAAAAACCATCTTGTGCTCCCAAATTGCAAGACATCAAGTTTCATCAGCAAACGTGAAAAATACCTCTCAGGAAAATCTCTGCCATCTCTGGCTGATCTCCTTCATCAAGTTTAGAATTCTACTGGTTTCGGTTGCAGAGATGAGTTTTCCACACCCACGAATCTCCGAAATCTAGGAGCTACCTTTGAATGTACCATGTGTAATAAATTGAGGATAAATTTCACTGAAAATATATCGCCATCTTCAAAATATTAATAAAAACAGTGTAACTGTGCAGAAACAAGTAAAACATTAATTGTGGTATTGCTGACTGCCAGGACTGCTCTACAATCCATCTAAAGCGTATCTCATGACCCATTCTTTCTCAGGGTCGTTGTCCATTTTTTTGTCCTCTTAGCTTTCTGTTGATTTGTAGCTCTGTCACCTAGTTGGTGTTTAAATGAGGCACAAATTAATTCTGAAATACCAGGATGAGCAAAATGCAATAATGACAATCTCAAAGCAGTGAAACATCTCCTTATAGGGGTGATATGTGGGTCAACACACCCACGTGAACCCAGAAATTGCCAGTTTACAAATAGCAGGCTCTTCTTCATAGATTTCTTCTAGAAACCCTGAAAGCAGGAAAGACCCAGAGGCAATACTGCTGAGCGGCACACATTCTCTATAATTGAATTATCCAGAAAGAATCACTATCTATGCCATCTTCAAACACTAACTAGCCTTAGAAGCATTCTCAGGGATTTCTTGGGATGAATGTAAACTATGAATTCCCATGTAAATAATCCTGAGAAAAAACCATGCAATTGGAGTTAAAATTAATCTTGATGAACAGAGACATTTGTAGTCTTGAATAGTCACACATTGGGCTACCCCACATACCCAACAAATAACACCCCTCTACTCACCTGCCTCTGCCACGAACAAAATTGAGAAAGTTTAAAATATCAAATTAGTGGTTATAATAGTGGAGGATGCAGCTTACATGAGAGCTCAGTGAATTCCAACATTAACATATGTTCCCATCTGGGGTCAGCATTGGAGTGGGGTGGCCTCAGCTGTCCCATTCCCAAGGCAGAGAAGGACAGGGCTGAGCATGCACAGTTACTCTCCCAAACTGAGCAATCACAGATGTCACTCCTCGACATGGAGGCAGAACACTGAAGAGGTGGCTACCGGCCCATAACACGTATCTCCTTCACAGGAAGTAAACCTTCCCCCAGCAACCCACATCTGTTTAGATCATGTCACATAAACTTTGTCTTAGAAAAACTGAGCCTTAAACTTATTATTAAGTGAAGAGACTCTGTATCTGTTTACAGAGCTTTATAAAGGATATAATCATATCCTTCATGTCATAAATCAAAGCTAAAGAAGATAATGAAGGGTGATAGGAGAGGATTGTAACAAGTAAATTGTGTGTGGTGTGCAGTCCAAGGAAGGCATTGGAACTTCTTGACTAAAAATCTGAAGTTAATCATCCAATGCAGAGAACAGAGCAGCAGTTATGTCTGTGGAGAACTGAGGAAGTTGTGAGAGGGCTGCCAAGTCACGTCTGGGAGAAAGACCAGCCTCATGCTGAGTAAACATCAGATGGGCATGTTGAGACCTCCATCTCTGCTGGATTGCCAAAGAGGTACCAGGTCACCATGCTGTGAGCAAATTTCTTCCTCTGGACCTGGCCCCAGAATCCTTCACAACACAGAACACTGGGGATAGATTTCTCCCAGAGAACAGCACAATCTGCCTCCATCCTTCCTCCCAGGGAAGGTTCTAGAATTTCTATATTGGAAAGGCTTTGGGCAGCAATTTGGATAGAAATAGAGGCCAGAGGTACTTATCTGAAAAACATTCTCTGCTTTTTATTTTTTTCATATAGTTGGTAAAAAAATCCTCTGTGCTCGATCTATTTACCCTTCCTCCCTCCAGCCTCTGGAAGTCACTGACGTGTTTACTGCTTACATTTTCAGTAAGTTATATGCTTAAAGTCATACAGTATGCAGCCCCTTCAGATTAGTATTTTTCACTTAGTAATAAGCATTTTAAGTTTCCTCCATGTCTTTTCATCACTTGATAGCTCATTTGAATTTAGTCCTGACTAACAGTACATTGTCTGGACACACCGCGGCTTATTTATCCATTCACCCACTGAAAGACATTTTGGGTGCTTCTAAGTCTTAGCAATTATAAATAAGCCACTATGAGCATCCATGTGCAGGTTCTTGTGTGGACTGCTTTAATTTTAAATGTAAGTTTATGTGATTGTGCTTGAATGCTTCCTCTAGCTTTTCTGTAACTTATGGATGTGGTACAAGAACCCAAAAGTAAATTCATGATTTGTATACAATTCCAAACACCGGTTAATGGCGATCGCTGTATCATGATAACATGGCAATTAACTTTTAAATTATCTCCCTCATTCATAGTAGATTCATCCAAAGCTTTAATATAGGTATAGTACTCTTTGCCATCAAATGTGATGATCTTTAAATTTAATTTTTACTTTTAAGTCTTGTAGGTGTTGAAGTTTTCCAGCAGTTTTCAAGAGGTAGTAACTCTGAAGATTTCTCAAAACCTCGATGTGCTTTATCACAACGTTCACTTGTATGTTTTTATTTTGTGACAATTTGCTCATACAGTCTTCTGAAGTTTGGACCCCAGGCTAGAGAGCTAATATCTGGACAGGCACTGCAGGTGGGGTTCCATTGCAGGTCTCAGCCCTGCCCCCACAAGGAGCCCTTTTCTCTCCCTCATCAGGCCCCTCTGTCATCAGAGCTGTGGCTTCATCCCTTTCCTGCTCTGGTCTCTATGCCGCTAATTGTTGTCCTCTCCCCTCTTCTCTCTTTCCAGTCAGGTAATATTTACAGAACTGTGTCTGTATGCCTTCTGTTGAAATGCCCCCAGAGTAGAAGTTGGATTCTCATTCTCTCAGCAGGGAAATTAGGGGCCTTAGGACTCTGATTACAAAGGTCACCACAGCTTTGCTGCCTCTGTCTTCATGGAATCTCAGTCCTTTAACCCATTTCCCGCCAGTCCCCTTAGAAACTCTAGCAGTCTGTAGTTGCCCCAGCCAGAAGGTTTTAACTTTTCTCTCATAGCTCCTCTTTCCCAGGGTGAAGTAGTCCTGCTTATTTGAGATTGTCAAGTGTGTGAACCCTAATATCCTATTGCAAAGTACAAAAGCATCCCTCCCATCCCTGCATGGTATAGTTTATTAAACAGATATATTCTTACCTCAAAAGTTTCACAATATTTTGAAGAATAGGACTTAGTATGGGCCAAATTGCGTCCCTCCACCAAATTCTTGTGTTGAAGTCCTAATCCCCTGGACTTCAGAATGTGACTGTATTTAGAGATGGGGTCTTTATAGAGGTGGTTAAGGTAAAGTGAATACATTAGAGTGGACCCTAATTCAATATGACTGGTAATCTATAAAATGAGACACTCTGAACACAGACACCCACAGAGAGAAAACTATATGAAGACACAGGGAGAAGACGCCCATCAAAAAACCAAGGAGAGAGCCCTCAGGAGAAACCAACCCTGCCGACACCTTGGTCTTGGATTTCCAGCCTCCAGAACTGTGGGGAAATAAGCACCTGTTGTTTAAACTATCCAGTCCATAACAATTTGTTACAGCAGCCCTAGCAAACTAATACAGACTTTTTACAGCCCTGCACCTCTCCATAGGACTGAGGTAGGACTATAGCAATGCTTAGGCTGACAGGCAGGCCAGAGGGGCAAAGGTCATAGTGTATACAGAATCACCCCCCTCCCCTGAAGATAATCGAAGCTCTGCTTCTCAGTGCCCATAACAGTGAACTTCCTTACTGAGTGCCCAGAACATCTGGAATTCAAATTAAACCTGCTGATTTCCCAGTGTTAGTGTGTCTGTGTGGGAACAGGCTGAGATGATTTGGGAATGAAGCCCAGGGACCGTATTTACAGATTTCTGACTGAGTAAATTTGAATGCTGGCATTTCCCAGGACCAATCTATTATTCTCTAGTTCTCTAAACCTCATTTCCTTGCTATATGTCCTCCTAAACTGTCCTTTTTAGAGCATCTGACCTCAACTCAACTTCAAAGAATGTGCCTTAAAAACTACCTTTTCTATCCAGTTGTAGAAAACATTTTAACTTTGATTCCAAGGGCATGTATACTATGAACTGGCTGGGAAAATATTAGATGGAGAAAATAGATAGTTACAGAAAATTACAAGAATAATTTTACAGGGCTCTGGTAAGGAAGTAGTCTCTTTGTTTGGCTCAGGGTTTAAAAATCTTAGCTAAGACACTAGAGTGAATAAGGGAACCTGCTGGGAGCAGATCATGTAAACCTTTGCTCCCTTAGCTGCACTTATTAAAATGTGCCTCCTGGTGGTAGATTATTGATGTTTGTATACTCCTCCCATATACACACCGCACATAAATGTAGGTCAGTCAATAAGAAGAGCCTAGCCTTCCAAACAATTAAGCTTGATAGTCTGAAGTCTGTTGGGATATCAGAATCTTTAAGGGCATATAATTTCACTGTTGGCTTGAGGCAGTTAGGAGAAATGAGAAGAGTCATAAATTTAAAATATAAAAATATAAAGTGACTAACAATGGACTCAGTGACCTTATAAAGGTGGAGTGGGTTGATTTACAGTAATTTCTTCATGGCCTATTTTCTATTTTGGTGGGAAAGTGACATCTGGAGAATTATATTTTTTTCCAAGATTTTATGATGAAAATGTGTAAACACATGGAAAATTAAAGATATATTCAATGAATACTCAAATATTCACCACCTAGATTTTGCTATTACCATGACTATAGATACCTATCTACTTATATATTCATCATTTAATCTATTTTTTAAGACTTCAAAGTAAATTGAAGATATCAGTACACAATCTGTAAATGCTTAAACTTATATACCAATACCTAGATTTCAATATTTGTTTATAGCTATGTAAGATTTATACACAGTGAAACACACAAATAAATGCAAAGTTTCCATTTGATGAATTTTTCTAAATGTATACACTGTAACCCAAACCCCTCTCAAAACTTAGAACATTAATCTTACCACAATAAGTCTCCAGATGCCCTTACCCAGTCAATATTCACTTCAGCTTCATCCAAATGGGCAATGATTGTTCAGATTTATTTTCCAGGATCCCTTTTCCTTATGTAGAATTTCATGAAAATGGAATGGGACCATAT
>VMDR010031336.1:0-12088 GCA_007922815.1 Macrotus californicus | reverse complement strand
AAAAAAAGAAAAGGAAGGAAGGGAAGAAAAGGAAGGGAGGAAGGAAGGAAGGAAGGAAGGAAGGAAACGAAAAGAAAAAGAGCAAAGGGAAAGAGAAAGGAAGAAATGTCTCCGTTGTTTCTTCCCCCAGGACTTAAACCATCTTTCCATTGTTTTCTGGTAAAAACCAGAAGGGTTGAATCTCTTGTTAGACTGTAATTTTGGTGACCACCTTAAAAATGATAATTATGTATACATGTTTGTGTATATGTATATAGTCGATATATTGATGTCACAATACAGAAAAGGAAAATCTTTGCATCACTGATAAGAATTGAGCCCAAATTGATAATGTAGAGCTCATCTTCCTCCTAGAATTTAGAATTAATTAGATCTTAATTAATTAAAGATTATAGAATATCAGACTTAAAAGAAGCTTTAGCATTTTTCTAATTTATTTTATTTTATAGTTAGGGAAACTAATTCTGCAGAATTCTGTGGCTTGACAGAGGTGACAACATTTCAAAGGCTAATTTCTGAATTCCTAGACTATTCTTTCTAGCAACCATGCTGTGATTGATAGAAAGAAAGCAACCACAGTACATGGTAACTCATTATTACTATAACTTTACAGTTCTGGATGGGGAGGCACAGGCTCCTTAGTGTGGTAGTAAGAGAGTTGAAATTATGTGATTATTGGTATTTAGAAAAAGACATAACCACACTTAGTGAAGTGTTCATAGTAAACTCTGAGCAAGATCTCATTGAACTCTCACATCAGGGACTGTTAGTTTTGAATTATTGGAGCTTCTTAGTATTACACATGATTATTTAAAGTATAGCATCCATCTAAAATATTCAGAACCTGGGACAGTGCCTAGCACATGGTGTTCATTAAATATTTGCTGAATGAATACTTGAATGAACTTTATGGAAAATCAGCAGTTTTCTTGTTTCACATAAAATTTTTTAAAGCAAAGAAATTTTTAAAAACATAATCTAAGTGTTGATTTCAGGAAATGAGAAAGTAAGACAGCAATGAGACCTCTACTCCAGCGACTTTCAACCTTTTTCATCTCATGGCATGCATAAACTAATTACTAAAATTGTATGGCACACCAAAAAATATATTTTTTCTGACCTGACAAAAAATGAGGTATAATTTTGATTCATTCACATCAAACAGCTATTGTGTTGGCTGTTGTCATTTTTCTACCTGACAATTTAAGAGAAAAGAGATCAGTGCCCCTGACTGAATAGTCAGGCATTGCATGTTTTAAAAATTCTTGTGGCACACCAGTTGAAAATCACTGCCCTGGTCCATAATGTGCTTTGATAACCCAACAACCTTCCCCCTGCTTTTCAGTCCTATTCAATTTAATAAATATGTATTTGGCATCTACTATTTATAATGTTCTATGCTAGGCATTATCTATAGGATTTGAAGATTAATAAGGTCTCCATTCTCTAGGCTAAATTATTGCATTTAACTTCCAATTGCCTTGATAAGGCTAATGATACCTGCTGTGTTGGAAGCCTATACATATTCTTAAAGGAACTGAACATTTCCAACAGCCAGAGTTAGGAAACACAGAAGTGAGTTAATGGTTATGAAAGCTGTGTAATGTCTTCCCTTGCAGATTTCAGATGTTGAGTTAATACACCAACCAGGAAATAGGTTAGTCACATTCCTCCCAGAAATCAGGGAGCACCCCAAATAATGCTAGAGGTCTTTTTCAACCCTGTGCCCTTGAGTATAAAATAAACAACTCAAAAACAGCTCCTGGTTCATTTCTTACACACAAGTGAGGAAACATTCATATGTCAAACATTCATATGTCTTAGCCATCCTATTAAATGCCCAGAGAGGGCCCAGAATAAAGCTTTTAAAGTCAATTAGATTATACAATGATATTGATCATTTGAGAAAAACATTATCAAGGACATCTTTTCTCTACTATTTTTTTCTTCTTGCTGTACAGTGCTATGTAATAAAGTCACACAGCATAGACAACCTAATTTCATCTTGTTACACATTTCAGCAGCTCTAAATCCTGGATGGTGGGGTAGGTTCAATAGATTCACCATATGGAAAATATCGTTTGAGCGCTGGCTCCAACACTTACTAGCTCTAAAGTGGGAGAAATAATAGTATCTCTCCAGATAGTAATAATCAACACAAAACTTCTTCCTCACGCCAGGCATTGTGCCAAGTATAATACTATATATTAGCTCATTTAATTTATACAAGGATAGGTTGAAATTTTGCAACACTTCAACTTTTTTTTTCAAATTTCATACATGCAACCATACTTCTGGAATCTTGCTTACACACACACACACACACACACACACACACACACACAGAAAGAAAGAGGGAGAAATGAGAGCAGTGTTGGTTGTTTTTGGAAGGAGAAAATAAAATTCAGTTGGAAGAAATGATAGAAGTAAAAGGAAGAAAGAACCATGCATACTATTCTAAAATACGCACTGCACTGAAATTTACATGTTGAAATGTTTCTCAGAACACCTATTAATGTCAAGAGACATTTCCATCACAGTAAATCAGAGAAACAAGGTAAAGAGGATTTTCCTTCTGCGAAAGCTCTAATTCTGAAAATGATGTTGCAGAATGACATTGGAAATCCACATTCTAAATGTAGTTAGTCTACCTACCAAAATTAAAAGCATTCCAAATTGCCCACCTTAACAATTTAAAAAGCTGGAATTTCTGGAACTAGGAAATATAAAGATATCTCCTGTTTCGTCTCTGCAGTAACATATGGTACACCTAGGGTACCAGGCTTCCATTATGGGGCTGCTGAGGGATCATGCTCTGCCCAGAGAAGAAGCAGAGCTGCTCTGTAATGGTAGTGGGATATAATCTCCATCCTCAGTCGAGCATCAGGGGCATTTTTGAGAAGGAAGAACAGGCAGATAACTACTGCTGCCTCTAGCTCCATTTTCCACTTCATTCTTATGTGCTCCCTCCACCTATGCTTTCAAACCACCTACCTTCCGAATTCTTCCAGCTACCGCCACCCTACAATGTAGCTTCTTGTCTGTTATCTCAAATTGTTAAAAAAAGAACACATAATGACATTTGAACTCTAATAATTTCTACTTTGATGCCTGAATATGAGCATAAGAAGAAAAGTACTCGGCTAAAACCATACACACGTACAAATGCTCACACAAAATCCTGCACTTGGCAACATACAAGACTCAGTTTTGCCCCTAAACACTGGTGTCTAAAATTTACCCTACGTCCAATCCAGTCGTATTATAGATGGAACGCCAAACATAAGACATAAAATAGCACCTCTGAATTTATGATATACAATCCACACTAGATGCAGTTCTTCAATTATTTCATTGTTGAACTAACATAAGAAAACATGCCAAGAGCATGCAAAGGCATGCCAAGAACAAAATGATGAAAATGGTATTTCACTGTATTTTAATTAGCATTTTTCTGACTTTCACTGAAGGTTACACATTTTTATTCGTGTGTGTATGAATATTTGAACTACTTTTTCTAGAGACTTTTGCACATTTTTTTCTTTTGGACACTTTATCTTTGAGAAAATTGTATATGAGTTTTCATATATTTAATAACTTAGGCATTGTTTATGTGTTTTCCAGTTTGTCAATTGACTTTTAACTTTAACAAAAAATGTTCTTTGTCATGCAGACGTTTCTGTTGTCAGTATTTCCTTTTTATGGCACCTGTCTTTTACCATGCTTTAAAAACTTTTCCCCACTAGCAATACTTATATCTGACAAAATGGTCATTAAAACAAAGGCTATATAGTAAGAGACAAAGAAGGATATTACATAATGATAAAGGGAACAATCCAACAAGAAGATATAACCCTTGTAAATATTCGTGTGCCCAACATTGAAGCACCTAAATATGTAAAGCAAATTTTGATAGACATAAAGGGAGAGACTGACAGTAATACAGTCATAGTAAGGGATTTTAACACTTCACTGACATGAATGGATAGGTCTTTGAGACAGAAAATCAACAAGGGAACAGTGGCCTTAAATGACACACTAGATTAGATGGATTTAACAGGTATCTTCAGAGCGTTTCATCCCAAAGCTGCAGAATATACATTCTTTTCAAGCAAACATGGAACATTTTCTAGGATAGAACACATGCTAGGACACAAAAAAAGTCTCAGTAAATTTGAGAATATTGAAATCATATCAAGCATCTCCTCTGACCATAATGGTATGAAACTAGAAACCAATCAGAAGGGAAAAAAACGGAAAAACACACAAAGACATGGAAGCTAAATAATATGTTATTAAACTATGAATGGGCCAACAATGAGGTCAAGGAAGAAATCTAAAGATGCCTTGAGACAAATGAAAATGTTCTCATTTTCATTGTACCCAAAATCTATGGGAGATAGCCAAACAGTCCTAAGAGGGAAATTCTTAGCATTACAGTCCTATCTCAAGAAATAAGAAAAATCTCAAATAAACTATCTAACTTTACACTTAAAGGAACTTAAAAAAGAAAAAACAAAGCACAAAGTGAGTAGAAGGAAGGAATTAATAAAGATCAAAACAGAAACAAATGAAATAGATCTTAAAAAATACAAAATATCAATGAAACCAAGAACTGGTTCTTTGAAAAGATAAACATGATTGACAAACCTTTAACCAGGCTCGTTAAGAAAAAAAGAGAGAGGACCCAAATAAATAAAATCAGAAATGAAAGAGTAGAACTAATAACTGACACCAAAAAACACAAAGGATTGTAAGAAAATATAAACAACTATATGCCAACAAATTGGGCAATCTGGAAGAAATGGATAAATTCCTAGAAACATATGCACAACTTTCCAAAACTGAATCAGGAAGAATCAGAGAATCTGAATAGACAGATTTCACCCAGTGAAATTGAAGTAGTAATCAAAAAACTTCCAATAAACAAACCAAAATCCTGGACCAGATGCCTTCACAGGTGAATTTTACAAAACATTCAAAGAAGAACTGACACTTATCTTTCTCACACAGTTCCCAAAAACTTCAAGAGCGAGGAAGACTCCCAAGCTCATTTTATGAGGCCATCACAATCCTAATTCCAAAACCAGATAAGGACACTACAAAGAAAGAATATTATAGGCCAATATCCCTAACGAATACAGATGCTAAAATCCTCAACAAAATATTAGCAAACCAGATCTAATAATACATTAAAAAGATCAGACACCATGATCAAGTGGGATTTATTCAGGGAGATGCAAGGTGCATACAATAACTGTAAACCAATAAATGTAATATACCACATAAACAAAATGAAGGATAAAAACAACATAATTATATCAATAGATGCAGAAAAGGAATTTGATAAAATCCAACACCCATCTATGATAAAAACTTTCAGCAAAGGGGGAATGGTGGGAACACGCCTCAACATAATAAAGGCCATATATGACAAACCCACAATCAACATCATGCCAAATGGGCAAAAACTACAAATGTTTCCCTTAAGATTAGGAACAAGATAAGGATGTCTACTTTTACCACTATTATTCAGCATAGTGCTGGAAGTCCTAGCTACAGCAATCAGATTAGAAGAAGAAATAAAAGATATTGAATTGGAAAAGAATAAGTGAAACTGTCATCATTTGCATATGACATACTGCTGTACATAGAGAATCTTAAAGATTCAACCTAAAAAAACACTAGAACTGATAAATGAATTCAGTACAGCAGCAGGATACAATAAAAATATACAGAAATCAGTTGCATTTTTATACACCAATAATGAACCATCAAATAGGGAAACTGAGAAAACAATGCCATTCACAATTGCTTTAAAAAAATAAAGTACCTAGGTATAAATTTAACAAAGGACATAAAAGATCTGTGTTCAGGAAATTATAAGACATTGAAAAAAGAAATGGAAGAAGATACAAATAAGTGGAAGAATATACCGTGTTTGTTGACAGGAAGAATTAACATCATTAAAATGTTCCTGCTACCAAAGCAATCTGTAGATCCAATGCAATTCCTATCAAGATACCAATGGTGTGTTTTACAAAACTAAAACAAATTATTCAAAAAATTTATATGAAACCACAAAAGACCCCAAAAAGCTACAGCAATCGTGAGAAAGAAGAATAAAGATGGAGGAATCATGGTACCTCATATCAAACTATACTACAAGTCCATATTAATCAAAACAACAGGGTACTGACATAAAAACAGATATATAGATCAATGGACCAGAATAGAGACCCCAGAAATAAACCTACACCTTCACAGCCAATTAATATTTGACAAAGGAGGCAAAAATACACGATGGGGTAAAGATAGTCTAGTCCATAAACAAGGTTTAGAAAATTGGACAGAAACATACAAAAAAATGAAGCTAGGCCGCATTCTTACACAAGAATAAATTCAAAATGGTTTAAAGACTTAAATGTTAGACTCAAAACCATTATAATCATAGAAGAAAACATAGTAAAATCTCAGACATTTCTCATAGCAATAATTTTTCTGGTATATCACCTTGGGCAAGAAAAATAAAAGAAAAAATAAACAAATGGATGACATCAAACTAAAAAGTTTTTGCACAGCAAAGGAAACCATTGACAAAATGAAAAGACAACCCACTGAATGGAAGAATGTATTTGCCAATGATACATCTCATAATGAGTTAATATCCAAAATTTATAAAGAACTTATAAAACTCAACACACACACACACAAAAAAAAAAAACAATTAAAAAACTGGCAAATGACCTAAATAGACACTTCTCCAGAGGACCTACAGATGGTGAATGGACATATAAAAAGATATTCAACATTACTAATTATCAGAGAAATACAAATTAAAGCCACAATGAGATATTTCCTCATACCCATTGAATTGCTATCATTAATAAGTCAACCAGTATTACCATTAGTATTGGTAATGATGTGAAGAAAAGGGGTCCCTTGTGCATTGTTGGTGGGAATGCAGATTGATGCAGCCACTGTGGAAAGCAGTATGGCAATACCTCAAAAAAATTAAAAATGGAACTGCTTAATGACCCAGCAATTCCTCTTCTAAGAATTTATCTGAAGAAACCCAGACACTAATCTGAAAGAATATATGCACCCTTATGTTCATTGCAGCATTATTTATAATAGCCAAGATTGGGAAGCAGCCCAAGTGTCCATCAGTGGATGATTGAATAAAAAGCTGTGATACACCAGCTGTAAAAACAGAAGGAACCCTTACCCTTGATGGACGGACCTGGACAGCATTATGCTAAGTGAAATGAGCCATCCAAAGAAAGGTAAGTACCATAAAAGTTCACTCATATGTGGAATCTAATGAATAAAATAAACTAACAAACAATATAGAAACAGACTCATAGATACAGAGAACAGATTGGCACCTGTCAGAGGGAAGAGGGGTTGCAGGGCTGGGTGAAATGGGTGAAGGGATTAAACAAAAACCAAAAAATCCTCAGAGACACAGACAATGGTATGGTGATTACCAGAGGGAAAAGGGGAGGTCAAAGAGGGTATGGGGGGTGGGTAAATGGTGATAGAAGGAGACTTGACTTGGGTGGTGAACATGCAATACAATATACAGATGATGTATCATAGAATTGCACACCTGAAACCTGTATAATTTTATTAACCAATGTCACCCTAATAAAGTCAATAAAATAGGTATAATAAAAATAATAAAAAAGCCTTCCCCTCTCTCAGGTTTGACTTTTAATTAATTTATTTTTAAATTAAATTTATTGGGATGACATTGGTTAATAAGATGATACAGGTTTCAAGTGTACATTTCTTTGATACATAATCTGTACATTTGACCCAAAGTCAAATCATCCTCCATCACCACATATTTGGACCCCCTTTACCCTTTACTACACCTCACCTCCCTTCCTTCTGGTAATGGTCATACTGTTGTTGGTGTCTATGAGTTTTGTTTGTTTTTCTTATTTGTTTATTTGTTACTTTCGGTTTCATATCCCACATATGAGTGAAATCATGGTTTTCAACTTACGTGATCTCAGATTTGATTTTTTAAATTTTTTTGTATTGTTGTTCAGTTACAGTTGTCTCCATTTTCCCCCATTGCTCTCCCCTGACCTGCCCACCCACCTCCCACATTCAATCCCCACCCCCACTGTCCTTGTCCATGGGTCCTGTACACATGTTCCTCGATTTGACCCTTCCCCTTCTTTCCCCATTATCCCCCCTCTCTGGTCACTGTCAGTTTGTTCTTTATTTCATTGTCTCTGGTTCTATTTTGCTCACTTGCTTGTTTTGTTGATTACCTTCCACCTATAGGTGAGATCATATGGTATTTGTCTTTTACCTTCTGGCTTATTTCACTCAGCATAATACCCTCTAGTTCCATCCATGCTGTTGTGTAGGGTAAGAGTTCCTTCTTTCTTTCTGCTGTGTAGTATTCCATTGTGTAAATGTACCACAAATTCTCTGATCTTTTCTAAAAATTATATGAGTTTTGGTTTATACCTCTGGTACATTTGGAATTTTTTTAATGTAAGGAGTTTGGAAGGTATCCATTTTTTTTCCAGAAGGCTATTCAAGTTGTCCAAAAACATTTATTACACAATCCATCATTTTCCCACTGACCTAAAATTCCAACTTTATTATGTACAAAATGTGTAAATATACTTGGACTTATTTCTGGTATTTCATCATTATTCCATCCATTTTTTTGTTCATGTGTCAGTACCACATTTTTTATTATCTTTAGCTATAAAATATGCTTTAGTAACTGCTAAGATAGTATCTGCTAAGGGGTAGGGGGTTGGGGGTAGAGGGGTGGGGGTCAGGGATGGTGGCCCAAGGCCAATCAGGGAGGGGTCAGTAGGAGCCAACAACCAGCTCAATTTTTTTCTGATGAATCTTCAACATGTATTGTTCCATAGGAACCCTAAATGAGCTTTCTAATTTTAAAAATATTATAGATGTATTTTCATTGGAATCATGCTAAATTTATATTTATAGAAATGAAAATTTTAATATCTTATTTTATTAAGGATTTTGATTTTGATAGGTTCTTGAATGTATTTTTAGCATCTATGAAAATGGCCATGTGATTCTTCTTTTGGTTCTATACACTTGGGAATTATATTAGTATACTTCTTAATAAATTTTCTTTGAATTTCTGGAATTAATGTCACCTGGTCATGATTTCTAGTTCTTTTATTATACTGCTTAATTCCACATCTTAATCTTTTACTAGAATTGTGTCATCAATGCTGTAAGACTGATCTGTAGTTTTCTCTTTACAGTCATGTTTAGTTTAGGTATTTTTTCCCTAATTTATGTCATGTTTGCTTTATACAGAATAATTAGAAGCTCTCTTTATTTAGATTTATGTTTTCATTAAATGTTTGGTGGAATGTAAACAACTGTGAAACTGTCGTTGACATTTTGAGGAAGCAGCTTTTTGTTAATGTTTTCTAGTTACGACTTTTTCCTTTGACAGTTGGTCCATTTAGATATTTTTTGCTCTTCCTGGTTCCTTTTTATAAATTTTTAAATTAACCTACTTTTATATATACACAATTTTTAAAAATAAACTGTAGTGCTAATCAATGCATCTTGTGATTTTTTAACTTTTCCAAAACATTGCTTATTTTGTGAATTTATACTTTTTATAATTTTAGCTTATGTATGCTAATCATTTTGTATTTTCCAAATTAACTAGGTCTTAGATATATTTACCAATTCTTCATGTCTCTGTATTCACTCTTTCTTCCTTTTATTATTATCAGTTTCTTCTGTTTCTTTTGTATTATTTTGTTATTTTCTGTAAATTTTATGTTAGTTACTTGATTCATTCATTTTTAATTTTTCTTATTTTTTTATGCAGATGCTCCTTGACTTATAATGGGGTCACCTTCTGATAAACCCAACATTAGTTGAAAATTTCATAATTTGAAAATGTATTTAATACACCTAACCTGAATATCACTGCTAAGTCTAGCCTATCTTAACCATGTTGAGAACACTTACATTAGCCTACAGTTGGGCAAAATCATCTAAAATGCTGAGTACACTGAGCAGGGCATCAGTACTTGATCCTCAAAATCATGGGGCTAACTTGGAGCTCCTGCTGGCTGCAGCTGCCCAACATCAAGAGAGAGTCTTATATTTCAAGCATATCATTAACCCGGAAAAAGATCAGAATTCAAAATTCAAAGTATGGTTTCTACTTAATATGTAATGCTCTCACACTGTCCTGAAGTCAAAATATCATAAGTCAAACCATCATAAGTCTGGGATGGGATGTCTGTATAACTATTTAAGTTTGTATTTGTTCTGAGCACTGCTTCAGACGTATGCCATAGCTTTTAATACATAGTGTTCTATTAATATTTTCTATTGTTATTATCTAGAGAGTCTGTCATTTTAGTTTTTATTTGTACTTTGAAGTTATTTAAAAGAGAGATTTTAAAAAAATTTAAACTTTGGGGAGGAGGTTCTATATTTGTTAGCAGTTCATAGTTTAATTATAATGTAGTCAAAGAATCTTATCTATACTATTTTTAGTTTTAGGGATTTACTGATGTTTTCTTTGTGGCTGAGCATATGGTTAATTTTGGTGAGTACACAAAAAAGATGTATTCTCTGTTTTTAGGGAATAGAATAGTGTACAATGTCTGTCTAGAAAAAGCCCAACCATTGTTAATATAACGAGAACAGTTTGCGTGCCATCCATGTAACCTGGAGGCTTAGGAGAGTGGACTGGAATACACAGGCATGAACAATGATGACCTCACTGTACTAGTCAGTGGTGGGGGGCGGGCAGTAGATACCATTGAGTGAGCATGTGTACTATGTGGCCATCGCATTCAAAATGACTGAGTGAGTAGAGCAGGAAGTCTACATCAAATTTTACCTTAAGCTTGAATATTCCTCCATGGAAACTATTCAGATGATTCTGAAGGCTGCAGCTATGGGCAACTGATGATTGACAGCTTCATCATGACAATGTGCCCACTCATACATGACATCTTGGCAGAGTATTTTGGCAAAACATCAAATCACCCAGGTGACTTAGCACCCTACAGGCCATATTTGGCACCTTGTAACTTCTGGCTTTTCCCAAAACTAAAAATCACCTTTGAAAGGGAAGAGATTTCAGACTGTCAATGAGATTCAGGAAAATATAACAAGGCAGCTGATAGTGATTGGGAGAACTATGTGAGGTCCCGAGGTGCCTCCTTTGAAGGGGACTGAGGTGTCATTGTCTTATGTACAATGTTTCTTGTATTTTCAATAAATGTCTCTATTTTTCACAGTACATGGCTGGACACTTTCTGGACAGTGTAAATTCTATTGTATTTATTATGTATAAGGTCTCCTGTATTTATTGTTACCAATGGTCTTCTATAATCTTACTTTTTTTTGTCCACTAGATCTGCCATAGGATGTACATAAGTTTTCACTAGCCTGTGCTGCATAAAAAAGAAAATCAAAATCTCATTCATTTAAACAGTAAGTGTTATGTCCTTGCTTGTGTTGCCTGAGAACTGCAGATCAGTTGCTGCTCATCTGGAATCTGCTTGTTTCAGCTCAGCCCAGCTCCACAGGTTTTCTCATTTTGGCTGCCAGGGAAAGGAGAAGCCACTCTCCAGGGTTATGCTGTTCTCACGGGACAGGGTAGGATCAAGGGCCACAAGTGGGGCACTTACCTTGCATACAAAATTTAAGAGAACTCCAAAAAACTCATTGATCAGGATACCCCAATGCTGTGTCTTTTAAACATCAAACTTAATACAAAAATCCATGATAAACAAAATACTGACATTTTAAAATAAAAACAGAATTTGACCCTACACTTGAGTGACCCTGACTCACTCACCTCACCTTGATCCCAGTGCAGGCAGGAACAAGAGAGGCAGGGCCAAACCATGAAGGTGCATTTTAAGTTTATGCTCAAATATGGCCCATGTCACATAGACTCACATTTCTTTGGTCAAAGCAGAAATGGTCAAGCCCAAATTGAAGGAAATGAAGGAGCATATTCTGCCTACAGGGAAGAATGGCAAAGGTAAGTGGGTGGAAGCAACAAGTAATTTAAACAAATAATACAGTC
>VMDR010031335.1:0-12079 GCA_007922815.1 Macrotus californicus | reverse complement strand
ATGACAAAATAAGGCCTGGGCAAAAGTAGCATAATAATAATAAATACAATAACTAATAAATAATAAAACAAGAATAAACTGCTTTGTGTATTCACAACTGTAAGCCTACTTTTGCCTACCTCAGTATATGGGGAAATTAATGGAAGATAGGGTTATTTTGGTAAGATTTGTTTATGCATACTCATCTCAATGCTGGCTCTCCATTTCCAGTAGTAAGGGTCACTCTCCTCATCCTAGTGCAGGAAAGTGAAAAATTTATGCCCTGCTTTTAGGCAGGGAAGGGAAAAGGCAAAGAGCTCTTCCTGTATCTGCTGATTCTTAATTTCCTTCAGTTCAAAATTATCCTTATGCCAAAGGGCATATTTTAGGATAGCATATTCTGATCTCTTTCAATGACGATAGGAGGCTTAAGTAAATTATGTACAGCAACAACTCCAATGTTAGGTGTATTGTAAGTGGTCAATAAATTTATTGTTCAGTTTGTAAATGTGTATTTTAAAGAATTGGCTCACTTCCATTTGTATTGCTGGTTGCTCATTAAGAACTCTAAGTTTGATTTTCTGTAGCACATGTTGTGTGCCATTACATTCTTTAAGTAACCAAAGAAAAACAGTACTATATGTGTGTGCAATGAGGAATCATGATTCAGAATTTTATTTCTGTCAGAATATAAAAGTTGGCAAGCATAGAGAAAAGAGATCTGAAAACTTTTTGGCTGCATTATCTGGTTTCCATTGGGAAAATAGGTTCTAAAACTCAATAAGAACAAACAAAATACAACCAGAGACATTGAAATTAAGAACAATCTAACAATGGCCAGAGGGGAAGGGGGAGGGAACAGTGCGGGGAAGGTTTTCCAGGAAACACTATAAAGGACACATGGACATAACCAAGAGGGAGGGTGGGAGCGGGGGAGGGGGGTGGAATTGGCTGGGGTTGGGGGCAGTGGTGGGGGGAAAATGCAGACAACTGTAAATGAACAACAATAAAGTAATTAAAAAATAAAAAAGGCCTTTTTTACTAAAAAAAAAAGAAAATTGTTTTAACTGGGAAGCCTCTTCAAGTTTACTTATAATGTGTATTGTACTAAAACAAATTAAATGGGCAGGCACAAATTTTAGTTGTCATAATCAAACATAAACATAATTATAGGAGACTGTGCTATTGAATGTCTACATAACCTAAATCACTAGTCACTAAGTTGATTTTCTGAGAGTACAATACATTCAGAGTAGAGCAATGAGATTTGAAACACCAACTCACTGTTAATAGAAGTTGTTTTATTTATTCAGTATTTACCAAACTTCTATTGAGTAGCAGATTTTGTGCTAAGTGCTGGAATACAAAGATGAATAAGCAGAGCACCTGCCCCACCCCACCCCTGGAGACCCCATGTAGCAGAGAGCATGATCATCTCCCTTCAGCCTGCTCAAGTGCTATGGTGCCCACAGGAAACAGGCGTTGATTATCTCAAAGTCACAGATCCTATCCTGTGTAGAGCGAGAGGTATCAGAAATCAGAACAGTCTGGAAGTCTTCATTATTTACTTTTTTCCACTTAGCCTAATGAAAGCACAAGTCTTCCTGTTTTTTACTATTTGCTAAAGGGTATGAGTTTTTCAGAAAGAGGGAATTCCTCTCTTTGGACCAACTCTAGAAACCTTCCTTCTTACGTTCATAAATTCTCATGTTCCCCAAAGCCCCAAGTAAAATGCTCTGAACTAAGCCAGGTGGACATATTTTAACAAAGGGTAGCTCTGGACTTCTGGCAGTTTAACTTGGCTTGAGCAAGTGATCCTTGGCCAAGAAAAGCATTCATTCAGCCTCCAAGAAAATGAGTTTGAACTGGAATTATGAAATTGAGTTCAACAGCCATTTCGGAAGAGCCTCGAATAACTTGTCAGTTTGTCTTCCTTCTGTTGCACTCATTCTTAGCACATATTTGCAGGGGTTTGCTCCATCAAATACTCATTTTAAAAGTGCCATACTTTATTCATTAGAAATGCTTTCAGCTGCAAATAGCAGCACACTCAACTAGAATGGCTTAAACAGTTATTTTTCTCATGTAAAATTGCTGAAATTAGTTGCAACAAATCTACGAGGCCAGCGCAAAATTCTCCTTGATTCTCTTGTCCTTTCCCTCACAATCATTGGATGGCTGCTGCAGTTCCTGCCATCTTTGTTATATTCCTTTAGGAAGGAGGAAGTGGAAAGAACATCTGTATTAGGAAAGCAAAATTTTCTCAGGAAGCCTATAGCAGAGGCTGTCAATTCAGTGAATCAGAAAGGTGAAGGGAGTTGGGAAGGGGCTGAATCAATCACCAAAGTCTACTGTTCATTCCTCTCAAGGATCTAGTGAATGATGTTAAAATAAATGGAGAATTGGCCTCACATGTCTGCTAATTAAAACAAATTGACTTGTCAGCAATGACATCTGATTTCTGAGGAAGACTTCTAATGAACAGACTGGAGAGTGAAATATCTGCCATTTCTATTAGATATTTAGATGTGTGTTCTTCACTTTCTTTACTTAGTTGGCTAGACAATTTCCATCTGACAAATCAAAGCATCAATATAATTATCTCCAAAGTATTTCTCCTATACAGGAAGACAGTGGCAGAGACACAAGTCCTGAAGCATGTGCTGTTCCAATTCCACAGCTCTGCGTATTGAGTGCTTACCCACTGCAAAACTTTGTGCTCAGGAGTGAGCTTCCCAGGATGATCTCGTTGAGCCCTCCAATCAGCCATATTTCCTCAATTCTAAGCCAAAGCCCTCAGGTGATGTCTACCTAATAGTTTCTTTCTCCAGACCCTATCAAAAGGAAAGTTGTCATTAAATCAATGAAGAATCTTTCCATTGGTGATATAACAGAACCAAGGAACTATGGTATTATTCCAATTTGTCTACACAAAAGCTTACAAAGCTAAGTTACATTTCGGTAATACACCAATGTCACCCAGCTGGAGACCTAGATTACCTGGCTCTAGCCCTGCACGACTGTATTATTCTCCCTCCCAGACTAATGTGGTCTATGTGACACAGTAACTACCATGTACAGAGTGAGGTAAGTGCTGGTTATGGATCAACTCACTTTATCCTCACAATAACTGCCCTTGACTACTGGCACCAGTGATTACCAGTCCTATCAAGAAAACAAGCTCTAAAAGTCAAGTTGCTTGCCCAGGTGGTCTGCTACCAGAGGCCATGCTGTTCACCACAATGCAATATTGCCTCTTAGAGAAACACATGGGGATGTTTAACTCTGTTTTATTTGATGTGATTTGTTCATTCTCCAACCCAAACCACAGGGAGTTCCGTGGACACATTCTGACCTTCAGTCCTTGTAAGTGCTTTCCTCCCTTTTTTCTTCACTCCACGTGTTCCAGTAGAGTAATCCATGGACAGCATCACTTTGATCTGGGAATTGAGAGAAGGTTTGACTCTTCCAAAGAGCAAATATGTTAACTAGCAGAATTTGCTTTGTTATATTAACTTGAAGGGTAGAGAAAGGCACTGGGATCAATAGTAGGAATGACATGACACTTTGCAGGCCCCTAAAGAACTCATGGTCTAGAGGGTGCATTTGGGGAATAGAGACAGGCAAATGCACAAAGTAAAATAGATCTGTTCTGAAAGATTTAGGAGCACAGAGAAGGGTGCAAACAACTCTGCCTGGGAGAATCCCAGAGAAGGTGAAAAGGACCTTTTATTACTCAACAGCAGAGAAAGGGAGACAGGACTCCTGGTAACAGGGAAATGTATGCAAGAGCCCTGAGGAATGAAAGAGCATGGAGAGTTTGTAAGGTCCGAGGGGCAGGGCCTGGCCCATAGTAACCTCTCAGCCAGTATTGGTTATTTGAAAGGTGGGTAGGGTGAGAGAAAGGGCAAGAGACCCTCCCAGAAAGACAGACAGGAACCAAACCATGATGTTTGCTAGATGTGGGATTTTGACAAACTGAATACAAGCTCTGGTTCAGAGGGCACAAGACTGCCAAAGGCACTGAAGCCCAGGCAGAAGGATGGATTTGTATACAATCTGCACAGACATGTGACTTGATGGGGAACAGCAGGAGCAAGGAACGTGCCTGTACTTCCCACATTGGAACATGGGCTTTTTGGAGGGATCCCCTTAAGATGCTAACACATGCTCTTGTGTGATGGCTGTGTCCACAAGCACATGCTCTGACACCTGTCCCTGTGGCTAGTTCTTTTTTTCCCTCCCTGCCATCAGAAGCCATGCCTCACTCAAGAATAGGATGTCCTTTTGCTCCTGGTCTCTTTTCTTCTTTTTTTTTAAGATTAAATTATCCGACATTTCAAGGAGAATTCTTTTTTTTAATTACTTTATTGTTGTTCAATTACAGTTTGCATTTTTCCCCCACCACTCCCCCCCACCCCAGCCAATTCCATCCCCCTCCCCCGCTCCTACCCTCCCCCTTGGTTATGTCCATCATATCAAGGAGAATTCTGAGAGTGAAGCAGTGAGGGAGTGGGCACTGCCACAGGAGATGGCAGCAACCTGCCTCCCTTGCAGGCTGAGCCCACACACTCACCTCACAAGGGGAATGAACAAAACAAAAGATTCCACCTCTTTGGGGACAGAGAGGCTGTGTGCTGCCTCTCCCCTTGGGACTATGGGACAGTTTGGGAGCAAAAGCAGAAAGGACTGTATGCTCCAGCCCCAAGCGAGTTTTTCTCTTTGTACAAGAGCAGATCTGCCATTGCTCTCAATACTGTTTATTCGATTGGAAGCAGCTGGGTGGTTTTCCCATCTCTGTATATGTAGATAGATGATTGACTTTGCATTAAAGGAAGATTTTCCAGAAAAATAGAGAGAGAGAGATGCTATCACAGCATCACAGAATGTAGCAACTTATGCTCAAAATTGTGGTCTGTGGTTCACATCGACAGTACCTTGGATCTTGTTAGAAATGCAGAATCTCAGGCCCCACCTGAGACCTGCTGACTTGGTCTGCATTTTTAATAAGATCCTCAGGTGATTCATGCCCAGTGAAGTGTGAGCAGCATGGCTCTAGGCTCTAGTGCAAAGGGAAAAAGAGATCTTAATCAAGATGTGGGCATGTTTCATCCAACAATGACTCCAAATAGAAGACCTTTACATGAGGAAACATAGCAACCAAGAGTAAACATGTGCTATTGTCCAAGTGAGAGCAAATGGGGACCCCAAACTGCTGAGATCAGATGCCACACACTGCAGTGCAGTGAGCTGGAGAGGTTGTATCTACAGCAGTTACAGGCTGCAGTTATGTGAAGCTCTGGGGACTGACTGCACCATCCTTGGTGGGGGAACACATCCCCAGCAGCCTAAGAAGATGCTGGAGAACCCATGAGGTAGAGTAGGGAGAGGCACTTCAGCAGACAACTTCCAGATAATCAGGGTAGAAATCACTGTCCTCACTTGATTCTTCCTCCTTAGCGAACAGTCCCTTCTAGCAAGAGTTAGCTAGTTAAATATCATCAAGACTTAATGAATCTGGAATATTAGACACATATTTCACACAAGGCTAAATAATGACCATGCATAGCTACACATAATCAACAATAAATTATTCCATTCAGAATGGTGAATTCCTTGCTGAAAGTATTGTTTTCATTACACCTGAATACTCCTAGAGTTTGTAACCTTCAGAAAGTGGTTACAGCCTGAAGAAAATGAACACTTTAAGGCTACAAGCTACTGATTGATTACCCTTTCTCATTTCGACACAAACTTTGGGACAAGGTAGAAAATCCACAGTGTGGAGGGAAGGCTATCCTTGACGTTGTGGAGAGCTGCGAAAGAAGGCAATAGCAGGAAAAAGGGACAGATTGTAAAAGCAAAGTGGACAGTCACTTAAAGTGATTCAAAATTTCTGTGGGGCATCACAGTGAAGCTTCTAAAATGAATGATTCATGTTGTCAAAGAGTGTCTGGTAAAAAAATCAGACTCAACAGTGACTTACTTTAATAAGAGACTATCTTCACCTGAAAGAACTTTTTAAGAATCTAACTAGCTGTCTTCATGTGAGTGTTGTAGAAGATGCAGCCACATGAGAATAAGTCAGACTGCATAGCACCACATGGGGTATGGAACAAGGACAAGTTGGAACCAAGCCATGGAGGCAAGTTTGTCAAATCTGTGAATAAGTGGGAAATAGGCTGCAGTTTAATGGGCCACACTCAGAAGCAATTTCCTTGGGGATGCTGTTTCTCTTCCATAAACCTAAAAATCCAAACCTCCACAAAAAAATTGGCATAAATTTGAACAAAGGCTTGATTATGTGGGCTCCTTATTGCCACTATTCTGAAGTAAAGATTTTAAATCATAGGCTAGGTGGCCAGAATGTAGTGAGCTGTGTGAGCCCAAGGTGCAGGGAGGATTAAGGATCTCTGGGGAAAGACACCTGTGTGCAGCCCTGATCCCTGGAGCCTTAGCACCTGCTCTGAGGTACCTCTGCACCTGGCAGTGGACCAAATGCTCACTCTGGCACATGCCCTCAGCAGTGCAGTTTATGAAGAGAAGGGACACAGGGTCCCAGTCTTTGTTTTTCATGCAGTCAGGACTGATCTGGATACAGGAGATCTAGCATCATGACTCTTTCATAGAAGTGGACAATAAATAAAGGCAATCTGTGCCATGACATCTTCCTCCTGTCTCCAATTCTGGGTACAATGATACATTTCTAGTTTTGCCCTCTTTGCCTCCAGCGTATATCACCACTTTAGTCTTGCCCAAGTAGCACATCAGAGCATGTGCTCTGGAATCACTCTGCCTCTCACTAATGGTGAGACTTTGGGAAAGATAGCAACCTTTCTGACTTTCAATTTCCTGATTTGTAAGTGGTGATAATAATTCCAGAGTCACAGGGGGGGTGACAATTTAATGATATCACATATGTGGGGTGTCTAGTATGGTTTTCTAATCCATAATAGATGCTCAGTAAATGTTGGTTACCTTATCTATGTCCTCCATAGGATGTAGTGGTTTTTGAGATAAGATGTAGGAAAGGAACAGGAGAGAGGTATCTACATTTTTAAACTTGCAAGGTAAATGGAGTTGCTTTTGACCAAGAAAAGAAATACAGGGTCTGGCAGAAGTAACGCCATTGAGTGTGGTTGGTAGGGTACGTGAATGTCTCACACAAGGACAGCAATTTGAAGATTTTACCTAAAATTTCCAATAGTGTGCTTGAGTGTGATATTGTTCTGTTACAGAATTACATGCTTATGATTTTGTTATAAAGATTTTTATGCTATAAAAGAGGGGCGCTATTTGTGCTGACCTTGTACAAGAGGAGGAGGGAGTAAAGGGACAAGATATTTGGTTTGGCACATGCTGAATTTGAGAGAAGGAGATGTCCAGAGATACCTGAAAAGATAACTTGAGACAGTAGATGGTGCTGGTTGAAGGTGTTAACAAGAGGGTATAGAGTGTGGACAAAGAGCCAAGGAAAGACCCCAGGGAGCACCAACATTGAAGATTGGATTGAAAAAAAGAACCAGATTAGAGAAGAAGGAGTACAGCCAGCTGACAGCAGTGACCTGGACTCTTGCGAGATTCAGAAAGGACTAAGTATGGTATCAGGTGCTGCAAAGACCCCGGATGATGAGGATGGAAGGAGTGCCCTAGGAGGTCAGTGAGGACTGGGGGCAGATAGCACTTTGATTTCTTGGAATTGAGGAGTGGGTGGGAGGGGAGATAGAGTTCAGAGGTGGTGAATGAAGACCACTCTAACAAGGGACCAAATGTGGGAGGTGTCAGAGAGAGAAGAAGGTGACACTACTTAAAGGCTGATTTTATTCAATAATCTCTACAATAGTGAAGAGAATCCATACAAACTGAGCTCAATTTTGATCCATGCAGAGATGACTGGGTGTTTTAAGGAGAGAATCATGCAGGGGGGAATGATGGGGTGGGGCTTCAGACAGCATCAGAGTATTGGAAAATTACAAAATTCAGGTAAGGGAGGTGGTCAATGTGATTGGGTCCTCTGGGTTTGCTAACTAATGAGGATCCAAGTTAGGCTCCTACCTTCCCACAGAGACTGAGAAGTAAGGTCCTATCATCAGGTGCTAGCTAGAACAAATAGTAAATGCTTATAGCAGCCTTGAGCTTTCCCAGGCATGAACTTAAGGGGGAAGTGAGGAATGGTCAACCCAGGGACATAGCCTTATGCTGTTAGAAGCTGTGCTAGAGTTTGTTCAAGTCTCTTAGTGGAGTGGATGTGGGGAGTGGATGAAATTGTTTGTGCTGAATGTCTGTAGTCCTTATAGGCCAAGATTGAGGCCTTATCTAGAACAGGACTCAGAGGAGCCTGCATTTGGTCAAGGAGGAAGTCCTTATCAGAGGTGGTAGGGTCATGGAAACGTAAAGATGTTGTTTTTTAGCTAAATGGAAGTATCCAAGAGAGAAGAAAGATTGAACCAAAAATTGAGGATGGGGTAAAAGGCACAAGTGATCATATACCCAGAGTGGAACCATGAGGTCCTTAAAGTCCTATCATGGCAATGTTCAAGCCAAGGGTCAGCACAAAAAGGCCAGATAATAAATATTTTAGGTTTGCAGGCTATATATGTTCTCTAATATTCTTCTTTCTTTTTTAACCTTTAAAAATGTAAAAATCATTCTGTTCATACCAAAACATAACAGCTCTGGTCTGATCCCATGTATGTGAGATCAGATTTACATAGAGCACTTTGACATTCCACCTGCCTATGGGGACTTCCTCAGAACATCCCCTGAAAAATTTTGTCCCCTCCTCCCAGCCAAGAAAAAGAGAAATTACAACCTCATCTCCTAGATGCAAAACTAATTTGTTGCTTGGCATCCCCCCAAATCCTCAAGCGCGATTCATTCCATCAAGCTGTGTGCCAGCAGCCTCCATTCAGAGCCAGGCGATATCGCCTCCCTAGAGACAGCACTTTTTTGCCTGCTACTTAAGCCTAATTGGGAGCAACTTCCTGCATGGCAATGCTCACATTAAAAATATCTTAGGATGGCACCTAAGGTCTGCCCATTCACTCCTTGCCAAGAAATTCCTGGCTTGCTTCCAAAGAGAAACCACAAGTAGGCAGTTTCGGGTCCCCTTGGACTGCAATCCCACATGCAATTTAATTTCTAGGTTTCTTAGTTGGTTGCATTATCTAAGAACAGAAACAGGAAAGCAGGTGTGATATCTGTCCATGGCATCATGCTGGTACTTCTGCCCTATGTCATTGGCAGAAAATCCAAAGGATGACCAAAGGAATTTTCTCTTCTCAGCTCAGGATAATATCTGACAATGTTATTTGCTTCAAATATTTGAACATGTTTCCAGGAACAGAGGATTTAGGTGGGCTACCATGCAGAAATGATTTCCTGAATCTCATGCTCTCTGAAATGCACCTCTGAGCCTGCGGTAGTGGGA
This sequence comes from Macrotus californicus, assembly GCA_007922815.1. NCBI lineage: Eukaryota > Metazoa > Chordata > Mammalia > Chiroptera > Phyllostomidae > Macrotus > Macrotus californicus. The sequence continues at coordinate 2,670 of VMDR010031335.1, read as the reverse complement.
TTGTTCAAATTTGGGAATCAGACCTGGATCTGAATCCCAGAGGCAAATAGCTGTGTGATCTTGAGCAAGTTACCTAACTTCTCTGAACCATAGACTTTTCATCTGTGAAATGAGAATAATTGTGCATACCTTGCAGGATTAGCATGAGAATTAGACATAATACTCATAAATTTTGACTGAGGCATCTGGTACCCAGAAAACACTCAGTAAATGGTTATAATTATATTTATAATGTCATAGAGTCTCACTTCAGAAAATATAAAAATCAACAAGGTGCCACATTATTTGCCCAATGGTGTGGATATTCATCTGCCTGAAGATGAACAGCTGAGCAATGTTACTTTTTTTTTCAAAGTCTCTTCCAGTTCTAATTCTATAAACTCCAGATTCCTAAATCTCATGCTTCTTTACCCCACCAGCCCCTTCTTAGACTGCAGGTTAGACTCCATGTTCAAGCCAAGCAACCCCGTTACACACAGGCACCTACACACTCACTTGCTTACACCAATACGAATTGTTCTCTCCTCTCTTGGAGCAGTCACACCTGCCACATTCCCTACCTCAGAAGCTTTCTGTGTCTCCTTCCCACTCTTGCTTCCTCCTCCAGTTGGTCCAGAAAGCCAACCCAAATGATGGCAACTTTTGTTCCACTCATTCCCTCTTTCCCACATATACTGCTATGTAATTAGCTTTGGCAAAGTACAGTTTCTATGTTTTCTCTTGATATTTTTCCAGTTGGATATCTTTCATCTTTTTACTCAGAATGTTTGTTCTATCTCTTTGGTTGTTGCTTTCGTGACCCAGGGTTCTACATTTGTTTCTTCTGGGTGCATGGCTGGCATCCTGTGTGACTGGTGACTTAAAGTGGAGAGAGATAATTGTGTAGGTAGGTATCTGGGTGCACATCATGACAAGATACAGTTGGCAATGTTATATTCCAGAAATGATAATGTAGTGATCACAACAGCAAATATTTTGAGAGAAAATAGTGTATGGTGTATACTTTGGGGTAACAGTCCTTAAGGACAAAATTGGGGAAACCCAAAGGGTCACAGGCAGATGAAACATTACTGTATTTTATTATAAAGCACAACCTGGAATAAGGCCAAAAATCAGTATTCCTTGTGCTGAATTGTTTGTATCAGGGAATTTTGTTACCAAAAAAATCAGCAAAATGCAAATACAGATGGTATTTACAGGATACTTTGGCATAGCACATCTTTTCTTACTGTGGGATTTAACCTATGTTGCATTATCTTTCTCCTACCCTTTCTTATCTTCCTTTGAAAGAGTCCCAGTGATACCCGACCATTTATTGTTTGTTTCCTTGGTTACCAATGACTTTCAGTTTTTCATTTGTGGGTTTCTGGTGTTAAACAAAATATCTCTGTGCTTTTGTGCTGCATTGACAAAGGTTTAGAACTAGAGGTTGTGCTTTTGTCTCCAGAAAAGCATTGTAATTTTTTTCCAATAAAATTACTACAGTAACAAAAGAGTCAAAAATGATTCATAGGGATTTTCTTTACCAAAGAGGTTTTATTTCTGTTGTCACAGATTTCAGAATTTTGACATTTGATTTAAAACTCTACATAATCAATCTAGTTGTACAAAAATAATTTGAGTTTCTCCCCTAAGTAAATTAAACAAGATTACTGCTGTCAATTTTTTTCATTTGACAATATCCCTGAATTTACTAAATGTGTTTTATATGATTCTGGGGGAAAGTAGGTGAGATGGGAATTAGGGAGAGCAGGTGAAAAGCCTGACCCCCCAAAAATGAAAGTATTTTTGCATGATTACTAGGTACCATTCTAGGTAATAGTGAATTCAAATGAGCTTAACCCAAGTGAAGCTGTTGAACTGGTTAGACCTGGTATAGGCCACAGAGGAGGCAGATGTGAGTTGGATTGTGTCTTGCTGGGAAATAAATGTCTATGCAGCCTGAGAGCTGCTCTCAAACTGCTGACTTCTTGCTCACAGCCCTGCTTCTCGGTTTCTCTCCATGCTACCTGGAACCTAGTGATACACGATCCTGACTGAGGGGACAACATACATGAGCAACCCCCCCCCCTTTCAGGCTTCCTGAAGAGGGTAGCCCTTCGGAAATTGCTCAACCTAAGAAGGGCTTCCCCAGAGGATATCCACAGCCCATGCACCACAAAATTACTCTGATAATCATCCTAACAGCATTCTCCCCACACTTTTCTAGGACTCCATAAGCTGAGGGTCTGTGGACCTGTGTGGCCAGATACCTCCTGTTTGTAAGACCATTTGCAATCATGTTTTATTTTCCTTTTAAGACTTCACATAGAAATTCTAATTCCCTATGTGAGCATCTTCATGTTCTACTGTCCTTTTAAAGAAAAGTCATGGGTATCTACCATTTCCCTTTGGAGCCAACATTACTTACATTTTCTGAACTTGTGGTTGTCCATCAGTTCACTTACACCTGAGAAAAGCAAGCCTGGCTGGAAACAAATCCCTGGCATCACATTTTTCTCTGTTTAAAGGATATGACTAAGAGCTTGACTTGACTCAATTTCTCCATATTCCTCTTTTTTTTTTTTAAATATATTTTATTGATTATACTATTACAGTTGTCCCATCTCCTCCCCCCACCCCCCTCCCTGCACACCCCTTACCCCCACACTCCCCCTCTTTAGTTCATGT
>VMDR010031334.1:0-12078 GCA_007922815.1 Macrotus californicus | reverse complement strand
TCTACATTTCCTATACTATTCTTAACCTGCCCCTGTCTATCTTCTACCTACCATTTATGCTTTTTATTCTCTGTACCTTTGCCCCCTCTCCCCCCACCCACTCCTCTGCTGATAACCCTCCATGTGATCTCCATTTCTGTGATTCTGTTCCTGTTCTAGTTGTTTGCTTAGTTTGTTTTTGTTTTTGTCTTAGGTTCAGCTGTTAATAACTGGGAGTTTGTTGTCATTTTACTGTTCCTATTTTTGATCTTCTTTTTCTTAGATAAGTCCCTTTAACATTTCATATAATAAGGGATTGGTGATGACGAACTCCTTGAACTTGACCTTATCCGGGAAGCACTTTATCTGCCCTTCCATTCTAAATGATAGCTTTGCTGGATAGAGTAATTTTGGATGTAGTTCCTTGGCTTTCATGACTTGGAATACTTCTTTCCAGCCCCTTCTTGCCTGTAAGGTTTCTTTTGAGAAATCGGCTGACAGTCTGATGGGCACTCCTTTGTAGGTTACTGTCTGCTTTTCTTTGCTGCTTTTAAGATTCTCTCCTCTTTCATCTTGGGTAATGTGATTATGATGTGCCTTGGTGTGTTCCTCCTTGGGTCCAACTTCTTTGGGACTCTGACCTTCCTGAACTCCTTAGAAGTCTATTTCCTTTGCCAAATTAGGGAAGTTCTCCTTCATTATTTGTTCAAATAAGTTTTCAATTTCTTGGTCTTCCTCTTTTTCCTTCTGGCACCCCTCTGATTCGGATGTTGGAACGTTTAAAGACATCCTGGAGGTTCCTAAGCCTCTCCTCATTTTTTTTGAATTCTTGTTTCTTCATTGTGTTGTGCTTTAATGTTTCTTTCTTTCTTCTGGTCCACACCATTGATGTGAGTCCCATTTTTCTTCACCTCACTGTTGGTTCCCTGTATATTTTTCTTCATTTCACTTAGCGTAGCCTTCATTTGTTCATCTAATTTGTGTCCAAATTCAACCAAGTCTACGAGCATCCTGATTACCAGTGTTTTGAACTGTGTATCTGATAGGTTGGCTATCTCTTCGTCGCTTAGTTGTGTTTTTCCTGGAGCTTTGATCTGTTCTTTCATTATGGGAACCTATTTTTCATGAATTATGCTTTAATTATAGCCCCTTATACCCTGTTTTATAATTATTTATTTGTCTCTCTCCCCTCTCATTGGTGGGTTTCTTGTGGGAAGGAGCCTATCTTACTCATTTTTGTAACTCCAGCTCTGTCCTATAATCAGGAGATAATAAAGCCTTTGTTCAAACAATAAGTAAATAAATGAATGACTGTTGCTATTTCACTCTTGACTTAGTAGGTAGACTCCAAAGATTTGATGGCAGACATTTGCCTTGGTTGCTGATAGTCCTTTTTGTTTGATTAACAAATAATTTAGTGATAGTTCAAACATCCTTTTGGGGATGTTGAGTGTATTTTTACTATTTGATATTAACAGCAGATACTCTCTTCAGCAAATATCTCTTAATGGTTTCTCCAGGTTAATTGACAATCTCTATCACCTGTCTAGAATATATCCCAATGCTTACAATTGTGGGCATCTATATAATATGCCTGTGCACTTCTGCTTTCCTTGGCTGAGTTGAATGCTTGCTGAGAGGTCCATTTGTTCTGAAACCTGTTTACGCCAGCTGTGACTATAGTATAATTGAAGAATAACCTTTTAACTATAGTTGTAATAGAAATTGTGTCATTTAATTAAGATCATGTAAATTTACCTCACCTACATGTCAGAAGCAAGGAGGTGATTGTTTCGGGAAAACTAAGTTGACTTCTTCAGAGAGATATGCTACAGAGTCGCTAACAAATTGCATTCAAATTAGCTTTGGGCATGGCCTATGTAAAAGGTTGGGAAGATCAGGTACTCATATAGCTTCAGACATATTTTTACGTGTCAGCTCTGCTTTTACAGAAACTGAAACAGATGCGCTGTAAGTGTAAGGATGAAACAGAATTCCAATCAGTGGACTCATACCCAGGAAAAGGCCTACTCTTAAGTTAAAATATCAGCAAATGAATACACATTTAAATGTTCTATGTTGAAGTGAAACGTTCAAGGTGAATATGTATCATTTTTATAATTATCCACTTGAATTTCTTTTTTTAATTATTCAACCAGCTACTGGTCCTGGAAACCTTGGATAACATTGCTTCTGTGTATTTCCCATCTTCTAAAATGCTGTATTTTTCTCCTAACAAAACAGAAGCAAAAAATCAATTATCTTACTTCAATTACTTTTTTTTTACTTTCTACTGGGGCGTTAGAGAAGATTTCGGTTTCCGAAAAACTACTTTATAGCGCCCAAGGGGCGATCACGTCTTCATTACAGCGTAGGAATCTGCGTATTTTTCTCTCTCTGTGTATAACGGTCTTTAGAAGGCCCCTGACGCTCGCGGGAGCCATTCATCACCGGGATGCGCGCGGCCCAAGGCCAGTTGGTACAGGAGAGCGCGCTGCCTTCACTACTGAACAGATTAAGAAGGTCGACTGTCGGCAGATGTGTGGTCTTAAATTAATGCTTAAAAACATAACTAAAATGTTCTTCTCCTCCTGTCTCACCCAAAGCATTGATATAACACTTTTAGATGACAGATAAAACAGTTCTTGTTAATTAACAGATTGCTTTGAATAGAACAGCGTGTTTATATCCTTGACCAGAAGTGGAGATTCAAGAATAACACAGTAATCCCCAGACACAGTGGTTAGGGATGGGCCCAGCTGTGAGTTACCTGCTTAAGGAAAGGGAGTCTGGTCTCTAATGCAATGTACTTTGGACACCGGGGGACAAGAGGTACCACCCAGGAGGTCGTGTGTCACTCAAATGCTCCCCCAAGTTCTTGAGGGCTCAGTCATCTGAAAAAACAGAGAAACAATTTACACAATTAACTATGTAAATCCAGAGAAAAGACATCCAAAGTGTTCTGTACAAATTATTTTTCACAAAGAAGTTTTTCTTCTAAAAATTTCTCATTTAAATTTTATTTTACTGCCTGACTGTATTCTGTATCTGAGCCCACAGGTGAATAAATGAATGAAGGAATCAGTGATGTCTATTCATTTAGAGAATGTTGCAAATTAACGTGCTGGGTCTGGGGACTGTTACTAAACTCACTTTGCACAGTAGAACCCAGGATATAATCAGAGAAAAATTAGGGTAGGATAGTAGGTACAGGTGCAAAAAAGTAAAAAGGAAAATTGTGCCTGGAAGTCACAAAATTGAGTCTGAGGAGAGATGGAATTCCCTGCTGCTATTTGATAGGAATCTATGCTTTCCTATGGCTTAGCAACCTGCCAGCCCCCTTCTCCAACAACCAGCATTTCCTGTGAATCAGAGGTTCTTAACAAGGTGCCCATGGACTTCCCGGCAGGAGGTGAGAATGAGCCATGACGCCCTGAAACTGTCAAGTGATTGGTCTGGGCACACTTGTAAATTTTTAAAAGGAAAGGCTGAATTGCCTTCATTATATCCTTAACACATTCCAAATATTGAAGGTTATGAAACACTGATTTGTCAGATTTTTTAAAAAGTATCAGAGCATCTTCTTAGGGACACCTACCAATTTGGCCTATTCCTTTCTGGGGTCACTTTTTAAACCAATTTACAATACTAAATAGTGTATACTAAATATGTGTATAATTTTTTATTTGTCAAGTAATCACACCTCAGTAAGGCTGGGGGAAAAAGAGAAAACATTGTTCTTAGTTTGAGGTTGAGAAGGTACGAGTAAGTTTCCTGGTGTTAACTGGACGGAGATTGCATTTATTTCAGGAGGCAGTTCTAGATATGAGAGAGGAACAGAAAGAGCAGAGGAGGGGATTTTCTATAGACTAATCAAGAGTTGGAATTCTGGAATCAGACGTCCAGGATTGAACCCTGCCTCTCACTTCCTGACCGGTGGTCTGGTCCCTAAACCTGCTTGCTCTTCTTTCTGGGCCCCCAAGCAGACTGCGTAAGTGTGGACAAATATCTGAGTTCTAGTGAACAGACTATGAATAGGAGTATGTGCGGGACCTCCAGACCTGCCTCATCAACACCTGTCTCACTCCCCATGTTCTTTCCCCATGTGCCTGACAATGAAGGTGAGCCTGGGTGGTAAACAGAGTAATGGTCCTTCCAAAGATGTCCATGTCCCATTCCCCAGAAAATCTGAGTAAGTACATTAGGTTCCCTGACAAAGGGTGGCAGGTGGAATTAGGTTGCTAATCAGCTGGAGAACCAGAGAGCTGGGGGCTTGGGAAGGACTTGGCGTGACGTTGTTAACTCTGAGGATGTGAAGGGTCCTTGAGCCAAGGAAAGCAGGTGGCTTCTAAAAGCTGCAAAGGGCAAAGAAACAGATTCTGCCTTGGAACCCAGAAAGCAACGCTGACCTGCCAATATCTCAGTCATAGTCCAGGGAGACCTGTGTGCCTGACATCTGACCTACATATTCGTAGGATAACATATCTGTGCTGTTTTAAGCTACTAAATCCACCAGTAATTTGTTACAACAGTCACAGGAAATTAACACACACTGCAAGCACAGAAGGCCATGTGTTGAAAAAGGCAGAGACCCCAGATGGAAGGATCCTGGCCAGTATAGAGCTCTTGGAAATTGGAGCTCCAATCAGCCAAAGCATGTGCTTTGGACTTGACATGAACATGAAACAGACTTCTACTGTTTGAGCCTTGAAACATTTTGGAAGTAGTTTTCTTTTTCTAATTCTGGCCAATATTATTTTGATTAAAACACTTTGGCAAGTCACATAGCCCCTCACTGCCTTTTTTGCACATAAATGTATGTAGCAATTTCATTTATAATCACCAAAAATGGAAAGCGGGCAAGATAACCTTCAGCAGGCAAACAGATAAACAGACTATAGTACATTCATACAAAGGAATATCATTCAACAATGGAAACAATGAGCTGCCAATCCACAAAAAGATATGAGGGGGCTTTAAATTCACATTGCCGAGTAAAAGAAGCCAATCTGGAAAGGCTACATAATGCATGATGCCAATTATATAAGACAATTTGGAAAAGGCAAAACTAGAGACCATAAAAGATCAGTGGTTGCCAGGGACCTGGGGGAAGGCTGAGGGGTGAATAGGTGATGCACAGAGATTTTTAGTTCAGTGAAACTATTTTGTTTGAAATAGTTTGGGGAATACGTGACATTATACATGTTTCAAAATGCATAGAACTGTACAATAAAAAGAGTGAAACAATGTAAATTATGGACTTTAACAATAACAACACTAAAGGATTTCTTAAAGTAAACTTTGGTACAAATTATTACAAATCAGAAGTTTAAGAAATGCTTTGTGAAGAAGCATTGGAGATTATATAGCTCCCTTTATTTTCCTTAGTTACTATAGCAACAGTCAGGGAAAAATAAATCAAAGGCTCACCACCGTGGCCATCAGAACTCCTTCTCAGCTGCCGAGCTTCCCAAAGGCATTAACCGCATCCATGTCCCAAAAGCACATCTTCATTACTGCCACTCAGCAAGTGATTACTCTGCAAAGGAAAATTAAAATAGACAAAGAATGAAAGTGAATTAATATGCCCTAGTTTTCCAGGCTTCAGCAATTTCCTTGGGAAAATAATTTAAAATTTTTATGATGGCATTCCCATGCCTTAGACGTCAACAACTGCCAAATTTTGGTGAAATGAGCCATTTGGGGGAATTATTTATAACAATAATTATGTAAATTGAACATTTATAAAAATCAACTTTCATAAATATGAACCTGGGGGCTATAGATTAGAAATGCTGGTAAAGGATCTGGTTGTTGGTGCATTATTTTTTCCCCTACTTTTTTAAAAAAAGATTTTATTTATTTATTTTTAGAGAGAGGGAAAGGGAGGGAGAAAGAGAGGGACACAAACATCTATGTGTGATCAATTGCCTCTCGCACGCCCTCAACTGGGGACCTGTCCCGCAACCCAGTCAGGTGCCCCAACTGGGAATCTGGTTCACAGGCCCGTGCTCAATCCACTGAGCCACACCAGCCAGGGCTTTTTCCTACCTTTTATTAGGTATTTTCATGCTGTTTTGTGGTAATATGAGGTGTTTTGTGGTAATATGTGTTAGCTGCCAGGATGTGAGAGGGAGACAGAGAGAGAGAGAAACATCCTTTTGTTGTTCCACTTATTGATGCATTCATTGGTTGATTCTTGTGTGTGCCCTGACCGGGGATTGAACCTGCAACCTTGGTGTATCAGGATGAAGCCCTAACCAACCTAACCAGGGCTGAACTAAGGAAATATATATTATAACTATTACATTGGAATTTGTGTAAACTGGAAGGTATGATCAGGTTAACAGTCTGCTGAGCTGGGACCACGCCTCTGTTGGTGGCTCCGAGGCATTTTTTGTGAAAGGACATGTTTGTGTTCCCTGACATTAACTTCTAAAGGTTATGGCTGTAGCTAAAAAAGTCCCAGCTCCCTTTAGTTGATTTGTGGAATCGTCTGTGAGTTTAACTAAACTTCAAACTTCTAAACTTTAACCTTTAAACTTCTGTTAAATTTATTGGGCTGACAGTGGTAAATAAAATCATATAGGTTTCAAGTGTACAATTCTATGATACCTCATCTGTATACTGCATTTTGTGCCCACCACCCAAAGTCAAGTCACCATGGATTTGAGTCCCTTTGCCCTTTACTGCCTTACTATACCTCCCTTCCCTCTGGTCACCACCATACTGTTGTCTGTGTCTCTGAATTTTTATTTGTTTTTCTTGTTCATCCGTCTGTTGCTTTCACTTTCATGCATACATCTCACAAATGAGTGAAATCAGGTGGGTTTTGGCTTTTTTATTGGACTTATTTCGCTTAGCATGATATTCTCAAGATCCATCCATGTTGTTGCAAATGACAGTATTTCATCTTTTCTTCTCTTCTCATTAATCTTAACTCTTGATTCAGAAAGGAAGTTTTTGTCATTTAGAAACCCGTTTCTTCCTTTCAACAAAGTTGGTGTTTTAAGACTGTGGTGTGGCTCTGTGCCTGTGGATACTACATTGTAAGTGAGGAGCTGTAACTGACTCATTTTATGTGTATTCTTGTAACGATATGGTAGTTACCAAAGGAAAAGGGATGTTGGGGGTGGTAGAGGGTAGAGGGGGTTGAATGTGTGGTGATAGAAGGAGATTTGACTTTAAGTGGTAGGCACACAATGCAATCTACAGATGATGTATCAGAACTGTACACTAGAAACTTACATAATCTTATTAACCAGTGTCACCCCAATAAATTTAATAAAAAATTAACAAAAAAAGGTTCCAACTCTCCTCCAGGTCATGTGTGACCCTCACCAGATAGGGGAAAAATCATGTGTCTTAAAAATCTGATTTCTGTAGCATCTAACACACACATACTAGCTTTCTTAACATGCCTTGGTGCATGAGAGGAAATGATAATTAATCAATTCAAAAGCACTAATTTGCAAACCTTTCAGGCTGTAATGACCTTAGTCAGTGATATATATCAGTTATATATTAGTTAATGAATTCAGGAAATCTATTAATTCACCAGTATTCAAAATAAATATTGCTAATGTCTTTCTTTTTTAAATAACAAAATCAGCAAGACAAAACCATCCTGGGACTAGAATTGTCATTATTTCCTCAGAAAAGAAAATTCTCAGAGGGAAGCTATTATATATTTCTTGACATAAAGGCTGGCGGTAATGAGGAAACAGGGTTAAACTCTCTGTGACAGCAGCCTACTTACCGTGGGTTAGTTGCAAAGGAACTCCCAATCACAGATCATCCCTTGGGGTGTTCTCGGCATCTTGAGTGGTTAGCACAAGGAAGGGCTAAAGAAGTAAAGAAAAGCTTCTCAGTAGTTGGGACGTTGACACCTGCTGAAAGGCGCTTGTAGAGTTGTACCTGGAAATATCTGTATCTATGTATTCATGTTTACCACTGTGTTTTTCTGTATTCTTCACTAGTCCAATGCTTTAATAATTTAAAACTTTACTTTGAAGTTGTAGAATAATTTTTATTTGAGTGAAGAGAAGTTAATAGATTAGAAATAATTTTAAAATAATTTTTTTGCTCTTCTCAATCTATAAAATCATCTTAATAATTATCTTAAATAAATAATAGTCAACTATTTTTATTTTTAAAAGTATTTTTTATTGATTATGCTATTACAATTTTCCCATTTTTTCCCCCTTTACCCCCCACCATGCCCCGCAACCCTCCAGCATTCTGCCCCCCTTAGTTCAGTTCTTGGGTTGTACATAAAAGTTCTTTGAGTTCTCTGTTTCCTGGACCATTTTTGACCTCTCCCCATCTATTTAATTCCTGCCAATTATGCTTCTTCTTTCCTGTACCTTTCCCCCCCTATTTCTCCCTTCTCCCTCCCCACTGAAATTCCTCCATGTTATGTCCATTTCTCTGATTCTGTTCCTGTTCTGGATGTTTGCTTATTTTCATTGTTTTTATTTTCATTGTTTTTCTTTTCTTTCAGGTTCATTTGTTGATAGTTGTGAGTTTGTTGTCATTTTACTGTTCACATTTTTTATCTTCTTTTTCTTAGGTAAGTCCCTTTAACATTTCATATAATAATGGCTTGGTGATGATGAACTCCTTTAACTTAACCTTATCTAGGAAGCACTTTATCTACCCTTCCATTTTAAATGAAAGCTTTATTGGATAGAGTATTCTTGGATGTAGGTCCTTGCCTTTCATGATTTCAAATACTTCTTTCCAGCCTCTTTTTGTCTGCAAGGTTTGTTTTGAGAAATCAGCGGACAGTCTTATGGGAACTCCTTGGAAAATAACTGTCTCCTTTTCTCTTGCTTCTTTTAGGATTCTCTCTTTATCTTTAATCTTGAGTAATTTAATGATGATGTACTTTGGTGTGTGCTTCCTTGGGTCCAACTTCTTTGGGACTCTCTGGGCTTCCTGGACTTCCTGGAAGTCTATTTCCTTGCCAGATTGGGGAAGTTTTCCTTCACTATTTGTTCAAATAAGTTTTCAATTTCTTGCTGCTGTTTTTCTCCTTCCGGCACTCCTATAATTTGGATATTGGAAGACTTCAGGTTGTCTCAGAGATTTGTAAGTCTCTCTTCACTTTTTTGAATTCTTGTTTCTTTGTTCTGTTCCAGTTGGATGTTTATTTTTTTCTTTTGTTCCAAATTGTTGCTTTAAATCCTGGTTTCTTTCTTGTCACTGTTGGTTCCCTGAATATTTTACTTTATTTCACTTTGGGTATCTATCATTTGTTTTTCATTTTTTGACCAAGCTCAATCAGTTCTGTGAGCACTTTGATTACCAGGGCTTTAAATTCTCCATCAGATAGGTTGGCTATCTCCTCCTTGCTTAGATCTCTTTCTGAGGTTTGCTGTGTTCTTTCATTTGGGCTGTATTTCTTTGTCTCAGTGCACCTGATAAGTTGTAAGGGGGCGGGGCCTTCTATATTTACCAGGGTAGGGCAACATTCCTTGCTGTGCTGCCTGTGGGGGAGGGGCCAGAGAGGGAACAGTGCAGCTCGCCTGCTCATCTGCAGTGCACTTTCCAACGGATTCTCATGTGAAACTGGGAGAAACTCCCACTGTGGCAACTGCCTCAGCTCTGAGGCTCAATTTAGCCTTCAGCCAGCCTCACCTGCCCCATCTGCCACCTTGCCTCGGGTTTTCTGAGCCACCTTACCAGTCTGGTTGTTCTGGTTGATTTTTTCCTTTAATTCCTTGGTTGTTGGAATTCCATGCAGTTTGACTTTCTGGCACTTCTGGGTGTTTATTGATTTTAGATTGGTTGTTATCCTCCTTTTGGTTGTGCAAGGAAGTGAAGGGTTTCTACTTATGCCTCCATCTTGGCTGGAACTCAACAATTATTTTAAAGTGTAGTTTTCAGTGATGTTACGTAGAGTCAAATAAAGACATACATGTATGAAAGGAGAGGGTTTAGCTAATCTTCCAGTTTTCTCCTAGCTCGGACGAGGTATGAATCCATGGCACCGCAAAACATAGACCATACTTCATGCCCGCCCTGGTGGTTGAAATGAGTTTTCATTGTCACTGGTAATGCATTTTATTTAGGATTTGGTGCCTGTACTTTTAAAATTGTCTTCCAAATGTTTGAACTAGAAACAAAATGGGGACAACTGTACTAGAACAACAATAATAAAAAAAATACCTTTGGAATTTTTCCTTATTATATAGTACTATTAAATTCATCTTAAAATAGCATATTTACCCCAAATATAGAAGGTTTTAAATTTCTGTGATTTTTTTAAACAGTGAAACTTTCAGCCCCAGAAGAGAACTATTGACTTATTTATCACTCACAATCAGCTGACACCTCAGCCAAGTTGTAACAGTGGAAAATTGTGCCTTCTTCTTGATGTCCACCAAATGTTAGGGTTTTTCTCTGTCTTCCTATCTCCTGTTCTTTGAAGCTAGGGATTTGCTTGTGTTTTCCGGGTTCTCAAGGTCTCCCATTGTATTAGTCTACCCAGGCTGCCATAACAAGATATCACAGAATGAGAGGCTAGAACAACAGACACCTGTCATCTCCCCGTTCTGGAGGCAGGAGACTCAACATCAAGGTGCCTCAGAGTTGGTTTCTGGTAAGACCTCTTCCTGGCTCGCAGATGGCCTCCTCCTTGTGTCCTCACGTAGCCTTTGATCACATACACGCCCTCCAGGGAGAGGGATGGGGGAAGCGGGGGGGAGAATGAGAGAGAGTGAGCAGGTGAGCTCTGGCATCTCCTTCTCTCCTTAGAAAGATACCATTCCTATTAGACTAGGACCTCCTCTCATGACCTCCTTTAAGCATCATCATCCCCCAAAGGCTCTGTCTCCAAATGCAGTCACATTGAGGCTTAGGGCTTCAACACATACATTTGGGGGGACATACTTCAGTTCACCGTACTCATCAGCATGCCTTGCTCAAGCTCTACATTTTTTTATCTTCTGCCTTCACCTTCTCCTCAAAATGTATCTGTCCTCACTCTCAGGAATCTTCTCTCTGTTTATCAAATGAGTGAGGCTTTAGCCACTATTAATGGGTCATGGCATTCACTATAACCTAAGATAGCATGTATTTGTATTTAAAAAGGAAGCTTCTGCAAACACTACCTTACCCTAAGTTAATAGTGACTTCTGATGAGACTTACAGGATTTTTAGAAAGACCAGTTCTCTCTTGCTTTATGTCTCAGGTAATGAATTCCTCTTGACATACTCGAGGCAATATTTCAAGTGTGCAGACTAAAGTACTGAGGCCTGTCCAAGGCTTGTAGTATCCATCTTTCTAGTTCTTAGAACTGCTTATTATAGTTGAAAGACTCTTTCTGTGCCTTCTGAAAAATGAAACAGTTGATTCTTTTTCTTGGTTCTGTGCTTCATACTCCCTTTGTTATAACTGGGTCACTGTCAAGAGCTAACTAAGTAGAAAGTTCCCTAAGTGTTGTTTTCAAAACACTTGATTGTCACATGGCATGACTTCTTTTGGAAGAACTGCTTTCAGAAATGGAAAATGAGAGTTGCTGGGAGTCATTTGGAAAAGTCCCACCTTTTTGAAAACATCCTGTCAGAAAATGGACACTTGTAAATTGGTGGTGGGATTCACACTCCCAGGACTTGGGAAGCCTGGGAGGCACACACCACAGTGAAGTGCATGTGCCAGAAGAGCGTTCTCGCTTCCTGTGACTGGTCACGTGTGGGTCCCCCTCACCTGGAGGGCAGTGGGGAAGCCTTCGGTGTGTTCTCCATCAGGCCGCCCTCCAGTTTCCCCAGGTGGCAATTCTCAGCCTTGATCTTTGGTCTCATCCCAACCTGAAGTGCACCTCCACTCGGGGAAAAGGTGGCCAGTTTAGTTTAACACGCGGTTACTGAGTGCTTGCCACATGACAGGCATTTGGTGAAAAATACAGCCTCTGCCCATGAGGAATTAATGATCTAGACAAAACTTTTAACCTTTATGTGTGCAAATTTACTTAAGTATCTGTCCATCCTTCTCTGCTCTTGTGTTTGGGAAGGGCCGGCTGCCACGTGTGTGAAGTTGGTTCTTCCTCCCGCATTGGGGCTCACTCCCTTCTGGCTCTCTGAGTAGCTTCCATC
>VMDR010031333.1:0-12082 GCA_007922815.1 Macrotus californicus | reverse complement strand
AACACTTTGTTTAGTTTGGGGGTTTCTGAATTGTTTTCCCCCCAAAATATGGATTATGTGTTAGAAGTAATTCTTCTTTTCTTAAAATAAATTTAAAAAACTACCGACATTGATGAAAGCCTATAATTTCAGATTTATCATTTCCTAGAAGAAGATGCCCTGTACCTATCAGAATATTTTCTAGCATTGATTTTTTTGGAAATGACAAAAAATAATGAAAAATTATTAAATAAGAAAATCAAACACATTTTACTGAGTGGTGTCTCATATATTTTTCTTGTTTAGGATACATTTTTACAATTGATCTGTTTAGTGGGTTTTTGGATGTAGTTTGTTTAACTTAGCTTTCATTTTTTTTTGATGATGAATTAATTCTAACATTTCAAAGACACAGGCTGGCCTTTCTCTGCTACATGCCATCATTGACTTTGCCTGATTGAGAACAGACTACTGCACCACCTCGATTTAACTCTGAGCCAGCTGACATTGCTTTTGGGAAGGTCATTTCTGAACAAAAGGTTGTTTTCTAATAGGTATTTAATTGGTGTAAAAATCTGACAGCAAATGTGCTTTTACCTCTTGGTGCCACTGTATGTAATCACCCCCCCACCCCCCTCGCCTTTCATGTCTCTCCTGCCGTAGGCTGTGGTCACACACACACCCCTGGTTTAATTGTAAGTCATTCAGAAGCAGAGTCGACTCGACTGCAGGGCATTTTTATATTTCTCTTCTGTAAGGTTTGAGCTACAAATAGGTTATGAATATTCTTTGTTTTCTCAGCTAGTCATACGATATTCATCAGGACAGCAAATGGAAAGCTGAATGAAAGTTTTTGTCCAATCTATGATCACTGAAAAGTCTAAAGATGCTCCTCTTCTTAGCAAGTGATGCTTCGATACTGTTGTTGAAGACAATTTTAATGCCTGATGCTTTGATACTGTTGTTGAAGACAATTTTAATGCCTATCACCAAAGTGTGATAAACTGTACCCAGTTGTCATATAAAGACAGAGCCAGAGTTTTTAACGTATGTCAGTCATATTTTTGCATTGTCTATACTGAAATTTTTTTTTGTTTCAACATTCTGTCTTTATTGCTCTTTAATCATATTTAATGAGTAACAATTGTGTCTTGACTATCAAGGGTAGAAACACGTGATGGGTTTTGCTGTGTTAAACACTCATGTAAAGGGAAGGCCAAAGTGTCTGTCTGGTAACAAAAATTAGCAGATTACACCCTAGTAGCTGGAAATTGTGCTATCACCTTATCTGTGGGCACTTTCTGAGGAGCTAATGTATCAACAGGGTATGTGATATGCTTGGCAGAAAGGGATGAGATTGCCAACTCTACGTGTTTGGTTATAAAATGCTGAAGTTGCTCACAGCTATCCATATTTATTCGTCAGTGCACCATTAAATTTGTCATTAGGTTTTTAAAAATATTTTAGCTTTTCCTAACTGCTGTTTATATAAATGTTTCTAGCTCATGCTGTCCTTATTATTTTTCTTTATATAATATTTCTACCTTAAATTTGTTATATTTTTCTAAGTTCTCTACTTTCTGTGTTTATTTTTTCAAATTATATTTATAGGCATCAGTAGGACTACTTAACTGTTCCTACTAGGAGAATGTATATTTGATGCTTCTTTCCATTAACTTTTCTGTTAAGTCACTAACACTCTATTAATCATTTTGTAGATTTAGTGAGGAATAATTGAGTATGGATGCCACGCGGCACACTTTAAATAATGGCAATTGAAATTTATTTTTAGGATATATAGATCTTAGTCTTACTTACAATTGTCAAAGAATAATACTAATTAATTACCTGATATCACTAAACTGGCTTTAAAATCTTTATCAGATAATATTTATTCTTTTTTGTTTCTTTTGTTAGAAAGATACAGTTATGACGACAGGAATGTCTGAATTGTGAACTCTCCCTTTTCCAAGTGGGCCCATCAGACAATAGCATCAATAAAGTGCTGATAAAGAAACAAACTCAAAGGTCTTTTAGGGGACTGAAGTCAGTATACTAGCAACTATTTTGCACCGCATGCAAATTCTCCAAGCAAACTGCCGTGGGGAAACAGAATTATAAGGATAGCAAGGCAAGGTCCTCGCTGTCCTCAGCCCTGTAGCCTGGCGGAGGAAGTCAGGGTTACTGCCCAGGAAGTGGTGGTCACAGGCTGCACCCGAGATGTGCTGAAGGAGACAAGATAAGTGCTGCAGGAGTTTAGAGGAAGCAGACACTTCCTTCTGGAGTGGTCAGGAGTAAAGACTGAAACTTGTTCGTTATAAATAGAGAGAAGAGAGAGCATTTCAGATGAATAAAATGTTGGAAGCAAACGCTTATTAAAATGATTTCATCGTATACTCTATTTGGGGCCTTTTTAATTTTCATTGTTGTTAATGGTACAATATTTACCTTGTTTCTTGAAGCTAAAAACCTCAAGGGCATCTGACTCCTCCCTTTGGTCCCTCCTGTCTGAGCGATGACCAGTGCCTGCCAGCGGACCCCGGGCTGCATGCTTTCACAAACACTGTTTCGCCCGGTATCTGCAAGGCTGGTGTTTCATGTCCTCACTTAACAGATGGAAGAAATGAGGCTCAGAACGGTTAGGTCACTTCCTCAATGTCTCTCAGCTTCTGGTTGCTGGAGCAGGGATCTAAGCAGAGGTATCTGATGGATTCTAAGTCTCGTGCTGAAACGGAGGGAAGCTGAGGTGCCCAGAGGAGAGACTCAAGAAGATGGCCAAGCGACAAAGAACGTTACTGCAGAAGCACCATTGGCTAATAGGAAATTATTGTGACATACCCCCTTATCCATTCCCGTAGGTTGCTGTGGTAAACCCCTCACTTGTGAAGCACATCAGTAACTAGGGGGAGCACCTTTGTGCTATTATCCATAAATATTCCTGAGTTTGGGAGGCTTTTTAAAAAATAATTATGCAATTTTTCTGTCTTCAGTGCACAGTGCAGAAAAATGTGTATTCTAACATAATTACTCAATTTTTATATCCTATCATCAATTTAGTTTTCCCCAGTACCACTGATTTGACCACTTTTACATCTTTCTCAGATGCTTTTTGCTGAAATTCAGGTACAGATTTTCATTTCTAATTTGTGCTCTGGCCTTCTGTATATATCTTTCCTTTAAGTTTCTTTGAATTAAAACATATTTATTTCAACCCTTGGGCTGCTTAGATTTTAGAAGAATTCAAGGGAAATTTAGCTTTTCTTGGTTTATTGAGACTAAAGGGTTACTGTTGACAGAGAGTCATCACTGTCTTCACTTTGGGACAGGTACAAAGGCTCTGTATTTATCAGACTGAGGAGCTTAAACAACAAACATTTCTCTCCCAGTTCTGCAGCCTAGAAGTCCAAGGTCAGGGTGTCAGGTGTCTCACCTGAGGCCTCTCTCCTTGACTTGCACACGGGGCTGCCTTCTCACCACTGCCTTTTATCCAGTGAATGTTTCCCTGGGTCCCTCTGTGTACCCTAAGTCTTTAAACCCCTCTGCTCATAAGAGTATCAGTCAGATTAGATTAGGGTTCACCCTAACTTAATTATGTCTCTAAAGATCCTATCTCTAAATATGGGCATATTCTTAGGTACTAGGTTAGCGTTTCAACATATGAACTGGGTGAGGGGCATAGTCAGTCTGTAACAAGCTCCTTGGGGCATTCTACTAAAAGGGCATGAGGTGGCCAGTCAGAACCCTGGGCTCAACTTCTCACTCTGTCCCTGTCTCTATGGACCCTCAGAAAATCACTTAACTCTTCTGATCCTCAGTGTTCTAATGTGTAAAATGGACATTTTGACAACCAAACTCAGCTGAGTATCCTGAGCACTAAAAAGCTTTTGTTCACTGTAAAATCATACAGAAAGTGACCGTACATAAATTCCTTAACCTCCCTAGGCCTCAGTTTCTCATTTACGAAATAAAAACAAAACCTATTTCTTTGAGTTTGTATAAGGATGAGAAAGCTGTTGCATGTAAAGTGCTTAGCCTAGTGTTTGCATATTTACAGCATTTAAGAAATAGTACATGCTACCATTCTTTTTCATCCTTTCCTCTTCCTTCCACATTCCTTCTGCATGCTCTTCCTTTTCTGTATTTGCCAAAATCTCAACTGAGGGATAGTTTGGAAGAACAAGGCCAGGTTTGCAGAAAGAGGAAAGAAGGATATCCTATGAACATAAAAAAGAATGTCTGTCTGCTGTGATCGTTAACTATGGAATTATCTTAGAACAATCCATAACTGTCTCTCTCAATTCTTAATTAATAGCTTTCATAATTAAACATTCTTCCTTTTCTACTGTTAATCATCTGTCCTTATTGAAAGGTCCTTAAAGAACAGTGACTGTTTACTCCAAGTAGGTAAGATTTTTGTTCCAAAGTGATATCTACTTGAAAATAATAGTGATGTCTGTTAGGTTGGAGTCATGCAAGAAAACAGACGGATATAGCAAGCTAAGGAGCAGGGTTTATTAGGGAGGAGTAAGAGGGAAATGTGGAGCCAACCTAGGGAGGTTGGAACTCACGGGGGAAAAGTAGAGAAAGTGGAGCCAACCAAGGGAGGTTAAGACTTGCTCGGTTGCTCTTAGGGCAGGATTTTTAAGCACAAAAACCCATGAAGAGTAACTGGTTGGGTGTCAGAGTCTGATTGGCTAGAGCTGGTTGCTGGGCATCATTTCTGCTGACCATTGTTCTTGATACATCTTGTCAGGCTCAAGTAAAAGCTGCATCCTGTTATGCCAGATAGGCTGACCCCAGACCCCAATCTTAGCCAGGCATCTGTTTGTCCTGGGTAGGGTCGGCAGGCAGCTTCCCACGGCACAGTTTCCCACGGTGCTGTTTTCTTGCCTGGAGATTTTCCATTCCTCCTAGGCCTGCCTAGGTCTGTCAGTGTCATATTCTATAGTAGCAGTCATTCAAGTGGGCAGATTCGATAGTGCAACCTACCTCTAACTGTCTCGGAAACGTTGCATCAGGTTATCAAAGATACTAACTATCTCACGATGAGGTACGTGGCTCTTTGGGTCATAAATTTTCAGTTTTCCTGCCAATATTTGAGTTTATGAGTAGCGGTTTTCAAAATGAGAAAGGAAAAAAGGGAAAGCACATGTCCCTTTCCTCCTCACTGTTTTTGTTGAAGGAAAGATACTAAAAAATCATGGCCATACGAAACATGGGAAGAGGTCCTAGGGAGAAATAGAGCACAGAAGTGAGAAGGTGAATTCCTAGGTGTGTCAGGAGAAATGTAAATTTTATACAACATAAAAGACAGTAGTTTCTCTAACTTGTAGGCCTACAACCTTGATGCTGATCCTTAGCCGACTTCTAGAAATCAGTGGGTTTCCTACATTCAATTTAAAGTAGGGCTTACTAAAAACCAGCATGAATTCATCAAGGATGATTTATGCCTCATTCTCTAGCTCATAAGACCAGGGAAAGTAGTGATATAATATAACTGAATTTTGGCAAACAACAAACCAGATATTTTATAATATTTTGTAGACAGAGAAATGTTCAAAGGATCCAAATTCATAGATTGGTATTTATGAAATATTGTGTGTACTTAGCCTGGTCTTATTAGTTAGTTGCTAGTCTTTAAAGATAAAGATATCAAGGTCATGGTTATCACAATTTCTGATTTTAAAGAGAAATAAAATGGAGAGGAAGTTAATACGCTAGAAGCTAGATGACAAAATTGGATCTAAAAGATGTTTCAGGTAGGAAAGGTGAAACTCTCGTTAGAGATGAACACAAAGCTAAAAGTGTCTGAAATAACTCCATTCATATGGAATCCCAGACACCGTAAGTACAGGACAGAAGGACCATGACTTGAGAAACACCCACTGTAAACAAAGCAAGTTCACGGGAAAGAGCACTGTGGTGTGGCTGCCAAAGACGTGCCATGCAGGCTTCTGCCCTTGCCATGGAATCAGGATGGTCCCGGATGAGGCGAGACTCTGCCACTCCACTCCGCCAATCACATCTTATCCACACGTGATTTCCTTCTGATCGCCTCAGTTTTAGAAGGTTGTGGGCATACGGGGACATGGTCAGGGAGCAGGGAGGAGCGTGAGGGAAGTTGAAATCGTGTCTTATGAGTAAGAACTTGGGTGAAGGAAAACTCAGGGGACAGAGATGGTTTTCAGGGGAAAGTGTGTAGCACCCGGAGGAGTTTATGGTCATGAGGGAAGGAGATGTGGAGTAGAAAACAAGAACTCATGAAACAGGAGGAATACATCAGTTCTCAAGTCAGGAAACCAGGGGCTGGGTGCAGGCCGTTCTGTAGGAGACTGTTTGCCACCAAGACCTACTGCTCAGCCTCCTCCCGAGCATCTGGGCACCAAGGATGCCATCCCTCAAGGATGTGTCTGTAAATTTTATTCAGCCCTTGGATCATACCATCCTAGATTCACACCTCAGCCCCACCTCTTAGTGGACTTTGGCAAGTTGCTTAAGCCAAGTCCCTCTATCCTCATCTATTAGTTGGGAATGAGAAAACAGGTTAAAGGAGAGCATGCATGTTCAGTGCCTACAGAATGCCAGACACATGGTAATCAGTCAATAAATCATCACTGATGAGCTGCTATCATCATCATCACCATCACCATCACCATCATCACCGTCATGACACGATTTTAATTGCTTGTTGAATGTGCTTGCTTTTCTCAATTGGCCAGGGACCAAACTGTCTGTTTTCCTTTCACCCCCACCTCCAAACCTAAGTTTTAGACGTGTAATAGGACTTAGTGACTTGACTGTTGAATGGTGGAGACGAAGTTCGGTGGCCCAGATGACAGCAACGACTGCTGGGATTCTGCGGTGCCTTCTCCTTAAGATACATAATTTTCATCTTTGATGCAAAAAAAGCATCAAAGCAATGAGATGAGGCCTAGCTCCTTGAGGAATGAGTTTACCAGCTCCTAGACGGAGCAGGTGAGATCATGTAAAGCCCTGCGCATCACAGTGCAGGGAGGGATTTCCTCAGTCTCCTAACCCACCCCTTCCTTTTACAAAGTACGGGCTAATGCACACCAGCTGCCCAGCTGGGTCAGCCATGCGTGGGATTGGAGGCACAGACCCGAGAAGAATTTAGAGGGTAATTGAGTTGGAGCGATACAGCTGTCCTTACATTTCTTTTTTCCATCTCTCACCATCTTATTTATGGATTTTACTTTTTATACTTCCAGGATAACACTTGGCTAAGTACTTATAAATAATAAATGCAAAGAATAATAATAATTAGCCACGCATGATGTCACTTCTAAAGAAGGAAAACCTGATATTCACTACAAACTTAGGAATATCCAGCTTGTGTTAAACAATTCATTAAGGTACACGTAGTCCTGCTTACCTGCTTTCTAAATTTCAACACAAAGCATATTTCAAATGAATAATCTATGACCGCATTGGCAAAGAAAATATTCTAATATAAGTGAGATATGGAAAAATATTTAAATTATTTACTCTAGTCTAATTCTAGGATTTTCCATTTTACAGAGGCTGAAATTTTGCTATAGAAGAGCTTTATTTACACCTGCCCTGCAATGTAAGACATAAGGCCAGATTCCTGTATGTTTTTCTAAGGGTTCATGTTCATTTGCATCCACTGCGTTTACCCAAATACACCATAGGAGGGCAGCACACACCTGGCCGTATCAGAATCCTACCTAAATTAGTCCAAAACTTTCCTAGATTATCAGAAAGAAAAACCACTGGAAAAAAACAGGAGCATAAAGGAATTCATCCTTTAAGACTCTGAGTTTCTACAAAAGGGAATCATTGAGCTAATCAAGCTGCAAAATGGGAAAACAAAGAGTTTTAAAAAAAGAGAGAGAATTCCCCACAGCTCAGAAAACAGAAATATTTGTTACATTTGAAGGACTTTCACTGAGTGTGTAATCTGAATATCAGATACTAAATGAGAAGTGATCTTGTTCCTATTAATAAGCAGTAATTAATAATTTACTCTCCAACAAAGACGACCTTATAAAGAAAGGGTCCCTTCAAAAATGATGTTCTCTCGAGTGAACTCCAACCAAGCCTGCCTTATATTCTGTTCTACTTTGCATCACAGACAGCTTTAGTGTGTTTTCGGTATCTTACACAAAAGCATCAGCAATTTTCATGGTATTCTGGAGTTACACAGTCAAGTTTTGTTAAAATAGGTAGTAAGTGGTACTTAGACACAAACTTTGGAATACAGATTTTTATACACCCTCATTAATTCAAGGCTGTAAATCCAGAGTTTGTGATCACTTGGCTTACACGTTATCTATATAACATAAGGGAAGAGGCATGCTAGGCAAATACGTAGTCTAAGCAGTTAGCAAGAGAAGGTTTTGCAATTATTTAAGAATAATTGAACTTCTAAGTCTAACTCTAAATTTTAACTTTTTTGCCAAATCTTCTTGCAGAAATATAATCTACATATTTATAACCAGCTTCCTGGTGATTCTAGTATGGTCAGCTTGAGACCAATACATAGACTGCTCCTTGACAATTTTAGAACACCCAGCACATGGTCTTTCTTGGAGTAGATGACTAACATAACTGATCAGCTAAAGCACGGACTTTTACTAGCGAGCCCTTTGTTAACCTAGTGCGAGTTAATATACGCATGTTACGTGACTTTAAAATGGCAAAAATAAAAGTGGATTTCCCGTTCAGGTTAGCTTTCTCCACCAGTCCAAATTACTAACAATCTACTGCATAATAAACATTCCAAGTTTTCTGCTAACAGTTCTTTCTTGTGATAAATAAAATCTGTTTTCAGAAAACTATAAAGATGATTTTCTTCTCTGATATCCTTCTATTAATCATGGAAAAGATTGTACTGCATGCTTTTCTCAGCGTACTTGTGGGACTGATAATATGCCCATGTGTCCTGACAATAAAGTCAGTTATCTGAAGACATTGCATTTTGAAAGGGCAGATCTAAGTGCTAAGCAAGGAACTACCATCATGTTCAAGTTCAGAACTTGAAGATGTTTTTATTAGATTCATAGACCCTTTATTTTTAGATGTATCCAAATACCAAATATGGATGGCCACATATGTCCTAATATACTTGAGAAATCTCACTACTAATTTGGTCACTAATTTTTTAATATGGTATTTAAGTAAAATGTCTTTTCTATTGGCATGATTTGGGGTGGGGGGGGGCGAGAAAATCAAGATGTTTCTGTGTGAATACACATTCCTCACTAAATCTCTCAGGCAACCGCTTTAGTTACTAACACAATGCTCTGTCGTCTCTTTGTATACATGTCTAATTTATCAGTTTCTTGTAGATTGTCAGCAGCCTGCTGCCTCCGTACCGCCACAGTGCTCACAACTAGCCGGGAGGCAAGACTGCCCGACTGTCAGGTAAATTCAGACGTCCCTTCTCTCCCTACCCGGCTGCATGTCAGAACCGTAGAGCATGCCCTCCTTCTCCAAACCGTAACTGCCTGTACATAAGGACATTTGCCACATTTTATTTCAAACATGGGCAACGCAAACACACATTGGATACTTGAGGTCGGATGTACCCAATGGAAATCCAAGAGCAGAGATTATTTTCCTGGCCACTAGGGGAACTCAAGGCTGCCTTCACATCAGGTCCCTGGTGTGAGTAAATATTTACATCACTCCAGGGTTCCATTGCATTCCAAAACAGAAAACCTGGAATTGTGAGATGTGCGGCTTGCTGCTTCTTTCCTTTCTCTTTCGTCCTTAGAATATATTTCTCAGGCAAACAGGAAGGATATAAAGCCTATGTAATGTCTGTTCTAAGACAACTTCATGAAAGTGTTTCTGTTTTCTGTCCCTTCAGGGCCCTCATTAAAAAGCTGAAGTTGAAAGGTGGAGAAAAACTTGTAATTGGCATTTCAAAACAGGATGTTTGCAGTGACAGGGCCCTTCATGTGGGATTAACTGGACACATTTAAAGACAGGTTCACATGCACCCTGGGCACTTAGCCAGAGAGGTCGCTGACAGTTTCTAGTCCAGCGAAGCTTTGCCCCTCCATCATCAGCTGTCTCACCCTGGGTGACTTCCACACAGCGCCCCATCGGGGCCTCATTCTCCTCCCATAGTGTTTCACCCCAGTTATTTGGCCCTCTGATGGTGCCAGGTTTGTATCGTCTGGTGTGGCTTTTATATCTGTGTATTGTTCCCTCTTCTACCAGGCAAAGCTTCTTTGGAGCAGGGGCAGGCCTCAGCGCATGCCACATGTGTCTGAGTAGTGTCAGCCACAGGCTGCGGTGGCTGTGCCTTACCTGGAGTGCTGGGAGGTCACTGTGTTGCCCACAAAGAGCGGCACCCAAAGCCCCAGTGCCTTGGTCCCTGAGGCGGTTGTGCAGCCTGCGGTCTGAGTGAGACGTGACGTGACCAGGGAGAGGGACATGATTAAACGGGAACTGCACCCATGCCTCCTGACTGATCTCTCAGCCCGCCACCCCACCGCTTCCAGTAGCTGGGTTTTTACTTCAGGAAAGTTCTTCCCAAACATACAAAGGCCATTAGTCTACAGTAGCCAGCTTAGACTAATTTCAATTATATAAGGAAATGTTCAAACCCATCTCAATGGATTGTCTGTGTACAGTGGTGAAGAACGTGGGCCTTTAACCTGTGGTCCATTCTTGGCCAAGCACCCAGGGCTGGGATAGTGCACCGGTAACCACTGCTTCCAGGGATGAATGAAGGAGCTTTGAGCTCAGATTGCTTGGGTTGGAATTCCATTTCAAACACATACACTTGTGCATTTTTAGGAAGTCATTTCTGCTGGCTGAAATCTGTCTCGTATAAAGTAAGGATGAGGAGATGTAGGCCTGGCCCACAGCATGCTCTTGTTATCTGTTATTGCTACCGACTGAGATTGGTACCTAACCTTTCCTCGAGACAAACATCTGTTCTCTCATAACCTCTCTAATTTGCTTGGGCAGAATGTAGAGAAGGCTAGTGGGGAATATTTTCAACCTGAATTTTATTTCACCTTGCTTTTTGTTTGAGAACCAGTTTGACTAAATGGTTACCCATCCCAGTTCCATCTCGTTTGAAATTGCTGAATTTAGATTGCTTGCTACCTCCACACAAATGTTTTAGGTTTTTTTTTTTTTTAAGCAATTTCACGAGTTACAAATGTTTCTCGTTTCTGCCCACATGAATACAGCAGGGACCAGAGCAGGCTTCCGCTGCCCTCCTGGTGGTCCACATAGAGAAGTGGTAAAATGTATATGGACCTTGAAAGACTGCCCTTTTCAAAGTCACCGGAGTGGCACCTGACTTCCTTCCCACCTGTGCTCACTGCCAAATGGGTCGAACTGCATGTCCTCACTGCCCTTTCACTTTTTTTTCTGGCAGAAAACTTAACATGTAGCTAACCTTTAAATTACTGCCGTACACAAGTGTTGCATTTTTTGCACTTATTATTCACTACGGCCCCTGTAAGGCAAGCACCCAATCGAAAAAGAGGAAAATGAGGTGTGGGGAGTTAAAATGACTTGTCCAGGGTCGCTCATCCTGAAAGCAGCTGAGCCCGGTGACTCCAGCAGCCGACCTCCTGACCACCGTGAACCTCCTGACCACCGTGAACCTCGGCCCCTCCCCCTTTAGTTCTGCTGGGAGGGGCCAAGTCAGAGAGCACGTGAATCACCCGTGTGGACTCTGTCCCTGAATTGAAAAGGAATGTTTATTTAATAAGAGACAAAACGTGCTAAGAATGCTCAGTACTTCAGATCAGGTGTTTTTCTACCTCTCTTTCTCACTTTAAAATATGTTTTATACTTCCTACAGCTTATACATATACTCAGATAACTAGGTGTATGATTTTGAATAAAGGAGCACTTTCTCATATTCAAAAATACAGAGCTTTCTATATATTCTTTTTTACAGACTGATTCTGTTGTAGAGCTAAATGATTAAAACTGTTTATAGATGAAAGAAACCATAACACGAAAGGGATGCCCAAGGTGTTAGTTAGCCTTGGGTGTGATTTTTTAATACACAGAGATATTTGGTGTTTAGTACTTTCCTCCAAGATCTTGCTTACTTGGGGGAAAAAAAACTTTTCTGAAGATT
>VMDR010031332.1:0-12079 GCA_007922815.1 Macrotus californicus | reverse complement strand
AAATTCTCCTCACACAAGCCTTAATGTTTCTATTTTCTTTTCTTCCTACCCCTTCCAAGTCTCTTAGAAAAAAAATCATTTTGTTTTTATATTTATCACAACTTATGTAACAAGTTACCTGACTCTTTTCTGTGTTAGTCTTTAAGTTTCTTTTGCAATCCAGCTTTATTTTTGCATTTTCTTTTGTTGTTCCACTACATAGCAATGTTTTAGTCACTTTTGAAATTACTCTGTAGATGCTAAAACTATTTCAATAATTTGTTTGAAAGACATCTTATCTATATTCAACATTACATAAAATAGGGCATTTTTGAGGCACAGGAATTCAGTACACTTTTATTTACTTGAACTATAGTTAGAAACTAAAATAGAAGAGAGGAATGAGTGAAATGTAAACTTGCGTGATGCACGGTCCGTTTGCAGGAGTGGGAAGGTGTGTGACACGTAAGAGCAGATCTTTCTTCTCTTAAATTAATCTTCTGTCTCCTCCCTTCTTCCTCTCTTGTCTGTCTTTCATTTAACCCATCCTGCACAAACGTATAAGACTTAGGTTAGAATAACCGGCTCCTCATCCTCTGTGAATCTTCAGCTTACACTGATCTTGTCCTTCTCTGAAACCTGCCGTCTCACCGTCGTGCCGCCGCCGTTTCAGTCCCTGCCACCTTCTAGTCGGGACTTCCGTGGTTACGCAGCGCAGATTAGCCTCTGCCACTTTGTATTACATCACACAGCTTTTTTCATACTTATCACTGTCTCTTTCGTTTATCTTAGAATGCGGGTTTCACAAAAGCAGGGGCTTTGCTTATCTAGTTAACCACTGTTTTCCCTAGTGCCCAAAAGAGGGGCGTACAGTGGAGCTCAATGAATACTTACAGATTGGCCAACTGGCTGCCTGGCTGTCGGATCCGGGGTACTTAAGAAGATGTATAAAAGGTACTGGACATGTGTGACGGAAGCTGATCCTTATCAGATGTGTTCATGGAAATAGTAGACATCTTTTGTGGGGAAAGGACAAAAATGAAGGCAAGACATAAGAATAAATGGAGGATATATTAGTGCTAGGTAGTCAGGGAATGAGCAGTAATTGTTGACCAGGAGTGAATGCCAAATCTTACTCTTGCTACTTAGTTGGCCAACGCTAAGTACTAGTGGTTCAGCAGGTGTGAACACAGGTCTGGTTATCAATATACCTTGCAAATGGCAGGATTACAGTGGTTCAGCTAGAAATTCATGAGAACTTGCCCTTTGTCCTAGTAAAGGAACAGAAAATAGAGTTTACAAAAGTATCAAGTGTTTGGATTAATATCAGTATTTTTGTAATGAATT
This sequence comes from Macrotus californicus, assembly GCA_007922815.1. NCBI lineage: Eukaryota > Metazoa > Chordata > Mammalia > Chiroptera > Phyllostomidae > Macrotus > Macrotus californicus. Next base: position 10,753 of record VMDR010031332.1, on the reverse strand, counting down.
TTATCAAATATTTGTTGCATAGCTCACCTATTTTTCTAAAGCTTTTTACAAATATAGAACTTTATGCTGGGGAAAAAATAAAGCCTTATTACTACTGAGATAAGCGTTGCTTTTATCTGCCGTTTAATAATCGGCACAAGAACACCTACATTTGTTTCTTCTTTTGAGTGATGATGATGAGGAGGTTATTTTTTTGTCTGAATGTTTCACCGTCTCTCTTTTTTTTAATCTTTATTTATTTGAGAGAGACAGACAGACATCAATTTGTTGTCCTACTTATTTATGCATTCATTGGTTGATTTTGTATGTGCCCTGAGCTGGGTTGAACCTGCAGCCTTGATGTATTGGGATGATACTCTAACCACCTGCGCTGCCCAGCCAGGGCTCGCCATCTCTTCCTGAGTACCTCATTAATGTGACCATTTATTCTGTCCTACCGTGCAATCATTTTTATCTTCTGAGAATTTGGCTATTTCTAAAATTGTTTTAGTTTAATCACAATTTTACCACTCTTGTTGGTAATTCCAGTTATTCAAAGCTCCACTTTATTTCCTTTGGGAGCAAGTTGTTTTATAGATAACAATTACAATAAAGTTAACTTCTAAAGCTTTTCAGCTGTTAGAACAAGACCATGTAATTTTCATGGTTTTACCTCTTGGTCTTCTTTCCCATCACATTTTTAAATAGAACTGTGCTATTTTAAGTATGCCCAGGCATATTCCAAATATTTCATTAACTTTTGATTCATATCTGAAAATCTAAAAAATGTTATTGAATAATACTTATAGCTTTAATTTAACCTACTTACCAAATTGGTTCTTGAGAATAGGCATATTCCCAGGTATTATAATAAAATTACTAGGATTTGTGAAGTGCCTGTTTGAAAGCTCAAAGCCTTATAAGCAGTGATAGGGGCAGAAAGTAGCACCTGTAGAACCCAACAGTTCGGGACCCTCATGAAAATAGTGCAGCCTCTTGTCCAGGACCACACCTGTTCAGGCACTTGATTAGCTCTTAACAGGACATCAGAACAGTTTGTATGTGGGAAAGTGTATACATGCAGTTTGATGTTCCGCCACTTTCATCAGAATTGTGAGAAGACCTGTTGCCTTCCCACCAAAGTCTAAGACTAATGGCAGCAGAGCAACATAAGTGATTGGCACCAGTGCAGTTTGGACCTAGATGATTGGACCTAGAACAACTAAGAAGGTGGAACACGGCATTTGGAGAAGGGGCTGACAGTCAGAGCTGACTGCCGCCCGGGAATGGGGCAGGAACAAAGCACTACTAGGGAATTGGATTAGAAGAGAAAATACACGTCACTGCACATGACAGCAGCGGACTACAGATGCTGGACGTCTTCAGTGGAAAATGATCACTCACAGCTGTAGAGAAGAAGCAAGCTTCATGGAGGAGGAAGAATTTAATGGAGCGTTGAATGGTAGGCATGGACCTGTAAAGGCAGAAGACAATTTCTCTTTTAGACAGAAGTTAAGGATGTATAAATAATCCATGTGGGTACAATCCCTATCTGGGATATAGGCAGTTTTAGATGTGAGTTTATAAATGGAGTAGATGATAAACCGGTGTTGATTTCTGAACCTATTAGGTAAAAGGAGTGATGGATATTTCACTTTACAAATGAATCATCATATGTTCTATCTAATGATAGTTTCTGAATGCATTTCAAATGTGGTTTTTATTTATATAAGTTCATTTTACTTGCAACATTTCATGTATATGGATATTTCACAAGACAAAGTGTATCGAAACCTATCCCATGTGACTATATTGTTATAATTCCTTGTGATTTTGTGATTTGACTAATTATAAGAAATTTCTGTTCATTCAAGAATTAAAGAATGATACCACATAAAAGGCATCAATCACTGGTAGTATTATGATCTAGATTCTAGAAAATATGAGGAGGCAATTTGCTATTCAGTTGAATATAAACTGAGCCACAAAAAGATTTATAGATTTTCTTAAGATCATTAAAAATAAAAATCAGCTCTTGCATTACAATCCAGACTCCATGTATTCTAAAAGTGTGTGTGTGTGTGTGTACACACACACAGAGCATAGTATGAAAAGCAGAGACATAGAAGAGCAATAGGCAAACTGGACCAACGGTGAACATGGGTGCGGATGGATTGTGATTGACTGGGATGCTTTGTTCCTTGTTGGCAGATTGAGTCCTGATTACCAGAATTCTCCTGTGCCCCTGAATTCACCACCTACCTGGCAGCCGCACTGCCTCTGTCATCCTTGATCTTCCCCTCCGCCCCCTTCAAAATGAAGGGCCTGGGTCGGTTGCTTTATTTTATCCTCCACTGGGCAATCCTCTGACCAGAGGAACCACATCTGTTTGAAGTTGTGGAGAATTTTTCTTAACATTGGAATTTTAATAAACATGACATTTTTGGTTTGTTTCTCTTGGTCTGAATCTAGCTATTCTTACTACTGGCCTTTTTTTTTTAAGTGTGCTAATATCTATTTATCCTTTTGTGTTAGAGACAATAAGAGGACGTCAGGAAGTTTGATTCTGTATGTTCCATTTATTTAAACAACCCAGTTTAAAGGAACCATAGACCATTATGATTGATGCTACCAAAGTCATCTTTCCAGACTGTGGTGATTTTATCTGACTGCATCAGCAATATGTCACCACAGAGGAATTTCAGGTGTTGTTTACAAAATGTGTTCTGTTGCCTACAACGTACTCACGTTTGGTCTTACCAGTCTCAGTGTGCCTTGAACTGAGTTGTCACAATTAAGTGAGAGAAGAGCATCTCCATGTGTATGTATGGTCACAACCTGAAATCAGGGAGTGCACGGGAGCAACTACCAGTTTTCCTAAGGAGAAGTTAAAGCACGAATTTACTTACATGCGAGGTTTTAAATGTAAGTCTTAAAAATTTATTTTTAATCGCCTTTGCCACCTTATATAAAGCTTAAAATGAATTAGTGGGCAATAAAAGACCAAGTATTTATATGGACTCTAAATGCCACCTGTTTTTCTAAGAACATTTCATATATTAGCTCATTTAATCCTCACAGCAGCCCTATAAAATAGGTAATGTTATCGTTACTGTTCTCATTTTATAGGGGAGGGAAGTTAGGCACAGAGAGCTGAAGGTGTGTGCCTACAGACACGGCACAGCCGCGTGTGGGAGCTGGAGCCTGAGCCCTGATCGTCCAATTTAACTGCTACGCCTAATGACTGTTACTGATTTCAGTGCCATTGAAAGTACTCAGCTGCAACTACTTGAACTACAACTTAAAATCATATTTCATAATCTATACAATATAGATGGGCAGATTGGAAGAAAATTTTCCTTGAACTCAGTTGTCAAAGACAAATATCAAATGTATAAATATTTAACTTTTCTTATAATTTTTCCAGAGTTAATTAGAAATTGAATTTAAGATTTCATCACTGTACAGCTTAGATTGAATTATAAGAGTAGTTGATTTTTAGAGGTGATTTTGGCATTTTGGAAATGTGTAATAGTAGCTAACAATTACATTAAAACATTGGACTTAAAAGGTTTTTTCTAAAACATTACTTTGAAATTTCAGAATCTCTTAACTATAATATACAGCTTTGTTATCAGTGCAAAGGAACAATATGAGAAGCTTTCAAAGCTACATGAAAACCTGGAAAAGCTGTACCAGAGCATAATGGAGTACTATGCCATTGACGTGAAGAAGGTGTCTGTGGAAGACGTTTTGACTGACTTAAATAACTTCAGAACTGCATTCATGGTATGTTAAAAAAATTAATTTATTTTTCAAAGCATTTGTATTTATGTTGAGTTGGCCAAAAAGTCCACATGGTTTTTTTCCATAAAATAAAAGACACATTTTTCATTTTCACCAATAACTTTATTGATTTGGACATTTTGAGTATGCTGGCTCTCTCCCATTGGTATGACACTGATGGTTCTCAGTTAATGTCTCGATTTGATCACTATCAACTTCAGCTGGTCTGTCCGACTGTGGAGCATCGTCCAGTGAGAAATCTCCAGGAGGAAACTTTGCCAGCCACTTTTGACGTGTCTGATCAGTCACAGCACCTTCTCCATACACTGCACAAATCTTTTTTTGAGTTTCAGTTGCATTTGTACCTTTCTTGAAATAATAAAGCTTTTGAAAATAATGTGCTTTTTTTTTTAATACAAGCTGATATGACAGCTGTCACAATACAGTCTAACAAAATTGTGTGGAATGAAGTTGAAGACTACTAAGCGCTGCTGGAGCCATCTTACAGAAAAAACAAGTGAACATTTTGGCCAAGCCCATACTGTCTCATCTGTTACCACTTTTACTTCATCACTTCATTGCACTCCTGTTGTCTTGTAATACCTACCTTTTCCGATGTTGAAAGTTAGCTTTTAAAATTTCAAAATTTAAATCTATTGAAAAATGTGTGGTTTCTTACTTTTTTGGCCTTCCCAACATTAAACTGTAATTAGAAATTTTGATTGAAAATGTGACAAATTCTGAAGTTTTTCATAGAGACTCCCCTCCTGGCTGATTACAGAGCACTTTTGTAATAAGTTTTTTGGCTATGAATTTGTTTCATTATACTTAAGATCAATTTGTATTTTTGTGGTGTAATTTTACCAAATTCCATATAGCTCTTATGAAGCTTTTTCCCCCCCTTTTCTTTTCTTAATGCATTGTACAATAAGCTACCTGCAGTTTGCCTTTGAATGGATTTTACATTCCTAGGGTTTCCTTTAGATATTTTAATAGGGAGGTCAGGTCTTTGATGTGGAATCCTTTCATTTAGGCATTAAAAAGATCTTTTGAAAAGTATTAGCTGATTAGATGGGGGAAACCCACACTCATATTAAAATGAGGAAGCATTGTTGCCTCCCTCGGGAACTGGAGATACATTTCTGCAAAGAAAAATTACATTATTCTTAATAGATGGGTAAGTCATTTCTGTATTTCAGCAAATGTTCGAGGGGATTAAAAAGTTTTGAGTAGCTGAGGTTTTTTTTAATCTGAGGAAGACTTTATTGCTGAATTGATTGGACTTGGTTATAATCACCTGGTTATGATTGGATAGTCTTGAATAAAAGTCAGTATTTTAAAACTACTAGTCTATGTTAAACACACATTTTGCTTACAGCCCTGGTTTATTTTCTCTACAAAATGAAAGTGATTCTTTAATTATTTTTTATGCCAGAAATGGTTTTGATTATTAAATGTATTGTATGCCTATATGTGTGATGTATTGAATACTGTATTACTTTAATTTTTACAAAGTTCTATGAGGCATCGTGGCTTAGGGTAAGTAACAAAGGCTTTGCAGTCTGAGAGAGCTAGGTTTGGACCGCACACTAATTCAGTGACTAGGAACGCTGACCTTCCTGAGTCCCAGTTTCCACATTTGTAACAGTGGATGTTAATTTCTTTCTCATAAGAGTCTTTAAATATTAAATGAGATACTATATGTTAAGTACTTATCATGGCTTTTGGCACATGGTAGTTGCTTAATAAATTCTTATTCAGTAAAGGGTTAGTTTACTCAGCAAACTCGAGGTACTCAAACCTTGAGCATTCCAGAGAAAGCTCTGGCCCTCTACTGACTCCTAGGAGATGGGTCCCCTCTTAAGTCCTTGGAGTATCCTACCTGGCATGAGTGTCTTTGTATACCTAGGACCAAGCCAGATAATTTATGCTAAATATGTGATTTATGGTGAATACCTGTTCTTGTTTACCTGAGGCACTGGCCACACTGTGTCATTTGGTCCTCTGTGGGGCACTGGAGACTGAGGAGCTAAGGGCATCCAAGCAGGAGACCCAGGCCTGCGAGACCGACCTCCCCAGTAAAAATTCCCGACACCAGGGCTTGTGAGCTGCCCTGGTTGGCAGTATGCTTCCTGTGCTGCCACACATCATCCTGGAATAATCAGACTCCATTGGGAGAGGACAGTGTGCTTTTAATCTGCATCCTTTTCCCATAATGAACTGTAATGGTAGATAAAACAGCTTTTCTGAGTTCTGTGAGTCCTTTCAAAAAATAATCAAACTTGAGGCTTGTCTTGGGGACCCCTTACATAATTATACATGAAATTATATAATGCATATATGAAATAATATCCATTACATATTCAGTATTTTCTATGAATCATTTTCCCAAATACCTTATATATATTTTCTCAGCCAATATGAGTAATTCTCCATCTTTTCACTGTTACCATTTCTTTGTGGCAAATGAGGAAACTGAGGCACAGAGATAGAATACATCTAGCTCAATGTCCCCTAGGTGTAAAATGGTAGAACTAGAATTTGAACCAGTACGGGCTCCTCCAGAGCTTGTGCTCTTACGTGCTAGGCATGCTGCTTCCCTTGTTCTATAGCTTGTGCTCTATTTTGTAAATAAGAACACTGGCGTTTGGAGGGTTTCCTAATGAGACTAGGTCCGTATTGTAAGTAGTTGAACTGGGACTTGAATCCAGATCTAATTCCAACTCATTCTGAAGTCTGGTAGGATTAGAGGGTCTGGGCATTCCGTAACTTGGCATTTCTGTTGTTAAGTGGTGGGCAGATGGAGAAAGTGGTTGAATGAAGAATGTTTCAAAAACGGAGGATGATTGGGTGATAAGTATACTCTGCCTGTTTCAGATGGGTCCTAGAAGTAGCTGCTCTCTCTTTCTCTCTCTCTCTCTCTCTCTCACACACACACACACACATACACACACTGTACTGAATTAAAATCAATAGAGCTAAATATTTTTTAAAAACATTTTTATCTAAATAATTTGAAGAGGAAATTTTTCTTTAGAATAAAAATAAAGATAAAGATGATTGGATGGGAAGTACAATTTTGCATCTACTTTATTCTTTCTTTTTGACAAATATGGTTACACTGCTTGAATGCTGGGCACTGGGTCTTTAAAAATACCACGATGTCAATATTAACAAAAATTATTGACAAATAAATACCTTGTGTTTTCAAAACCTTCTGATGTTTTAGGTTGCTATTTAATTTCATACTATCGAACTTTGGGAAACAGGTTAAATTCGGTGAGCCTCTATGAAAATGTTAGCGATAGATGCAGGACTTGAATGTGCTGAAGGTCTGTTCTGGAAAGCCACATTAATATAATAGGCAAAATGTATATTTTCTTTTAAGAAAATAGTGTTACAATATGCTTACATCGTTACTTCATCCACTGGCACATAGGTGTACTCCTGTCATGAATGAGTAAAATGTACCGTTCGGCGGCAGCCCATTTCGTACCACGTGTGAGGAGCTGGGAACCACCGTCTTCCCGCCACAGCTGCCTTCCACTGGGGCAGTTTTCCACGGGCTCTTTCTCTCAAGTTCAGGAGGGAGCATGCCCTCCACGTTTGCCTGGCTGCATTATTGTGCTCACCTTTCTGGTCCCTGCTCAGGCATCTTCAGTCAGTCAAGACCTGTGTCTGTCTTGTTTACCTTTGTATCTCTGTAATTAATGGAATATAACAAATGGATAAATTTTAAGTAACTGATGTTCTCATCAAAATGGGTGATATGCTTTAATAGCTAACTCATAGTGCTGACCAAGTACCAGGCACTGTATTTTAAAATAAGGGAACTGAGGTGTAGAGATTTGGTAACTGCACAGTTACAGGGGGCAGAGCTGCGATGTTAACCGGGGGGAGTGGGGTCCACAGTCTGTGTCACACGTGGATGAACTCTGTCAACTTCTATTATACATAGGGATTACATTTGATAGATTCACAAGACTGACTTGAAACCTAACTTCTGCCCCCCAAAAGGAGGTCACTGTTACTTTTGATAGTAATTTAGTTTGCAAGTAATTTATCCAAAAATATTTGTTTTAGGATTGCCCCAGATTTTAAACTGAAGCAACTAAAGACTGGCTCACTTTTATTCAGAGCTCTTTACTATAATTGACTAATTCATACAACCTCTCACCAGTATTACTAGGATCTCACAAATAATTTGTATAGATATAGCCTCTCTCTCTCTCTCTTTCTCCCTCTCCCTCTCTCTCTCTCTCTCTCTCTCTCTCTCTCTCTCCCTTTCCCCCTCCCCCTCTCTCTCTTGCTCTCTGGCTCAGGCTCTCTCGACCCTTTTATAATACATAAAGTAGGAGTATTTTTCAAGTCTGCAGCTTCAAGCTACACAGACCAAGAGGGTAAGTTTCATGATCTTGGAGCTTCCTCTGAGGAAACGCTGTTCATTCTGAAGCAGTTCTAACTAACTCCATCTCTAGGTGGAGTTCCTCAACTGGGAATTGATTTGTCATCATCATTGTTTTAACAGTCTACTCTAGGTAGCATGCACATAGGGGATACTTTTTATTTAGAACTAATAATCAGCTTTCAAAAATAGAGAATTAGTTTACATTGTAATTTTACCTAGCTTTTTTTATTGTTACCATTTTCACCAGGCCAAAACGAAAACAACTGAGTGTTTGCTTCTAGCTGGACCCTGTGCTAGGTGCTTTACATGTGTCTCACTTGGTCCTCACGCCCGTTTGTGAGGGGTGCGTAGTTACCCATGAGGGCACCTGCTGTGGGGAAACCTCAGTGCGTTTGCATGCACCCTGCACATTTGGTAAAGGCTAGGGGTTTAATGGAGGCCTGCCCAGTGCAAAGCCTGGGCATTGTTTGTTAAACATTTGCAATATTCTGCTGCTCAGAGGATTTGTAAGAAAAGTCAAAATGCAATTTTTAAAGTGTTTTTTTAATATTTTACTAGAGGGAATCAGCACAAGTCATACTTTATTTCCTCACTCTTTGATATAATAACTTTCTATTTATTTACATTGATGGGTATATGATAGAAGAATGCTTGCAGGTCTGCTTTTATTTCAAAGCCTAAAACGTTCCCTCTTAAAATTAAAGGCCAATTAATAGCAGGAGTGAGGGTTAAAGTGAGAGGTAGAGTTAGCAAACACCTTTCCGTGGGAGATTTTTATTTCCTTTTGGATTTAGGTGAAGCCTAGATTCAGATTGAAGGCAGGAGGTGGACTACTTGATCTTACTGTTTAGGTTGAGTAAACTGGTAGCCTACCAGGCATCAGGTTTCACCCTGAGGGCGGTGCCTTTAGTAGTGTAGTGTTGCATGCTCTTACCACCTGCTTTTAATAGAGAAGCCCTGGTTCTACAGGATGAACTGAGGTTTTTGTTGGATCTTGCCAGGTAACCCTTCTCCTCCTTTATCTTACCCAATAGCTATGGCATGTTGATGTCTGTCCTTTGAGTATGAACCTAATTTTTGTGTCTCTCATTGGTCACTGTGGCCTTGAAGCATAATATATGTCCTGGTCCCCGCTCTCTATTCGTGTTTATATTAGGGAGTATTACTTCAACTGCTTTTACTCATGTAGGCCTGAATTACCTGGTTTCTTCTTTACCACTCTTACTTACTCTGAAGATGCTTCCTCTTTCACCACTGAAGGTTCGTTGGCTGTGTTCTCTCTAACCAGATTATTAGCACAGTGCAGCAACTCTCTCAGTTCTTTGAGCTGATTTCATCTGACACCGCATTTATTTTGCTTAACAATCTTATTTCAGAGAAATACTTCTGAATTCTTTCACCTCTTAAAACTCCTTTGTTATTTGTCCCCTTTAGATAACTTGTTTGAACATCAATTTCTCTATCAAATTATACATATTAAGAATGTACCATTTTTTGTTTCAATCAAAGGGTCTTCTGTGGAGACCCTCTGAGTTTACAGTTGCATACGTTCCCAAGTAGAATTGATGCGATTACGTGAGAGAAGTCAGACTTTTTGGTGCATGTGACTGCTTTTCTGAGCACATGAACGTTTTCTGTTTTTACATACTAAAAAAAGATTAATGAGACATTTTTATAGTTTCTAAGACCCTGTATATCTGAATACCTCACTTAGGATTAGTCTTTCAAGGTCAACAGAAAGAAATCCCTGCGTTAAAAGGGATTGCTGTTGTACACACAAAAGTTGGGAGCCTTATATTGTCTATATTTTTTTTGTTTTTGCCCCCTAGGTTTAAATATATAAAAGTGCTAAACTTTGTACTTATTTTCTAACCCATAAGGTACAGTCTGTTCCTCCCTAAACTTTGCCACATATACATACCCCATCTGAATTAATGTGCAGTGACAAAGAGAAAGGGTTCTGATTTCTTCAAATCTTAAGTGATATATGAATTCTGCCAGCAAGAAGCCTCATTCTCTTTGTTTGTAATAGTGATGTTTTGCCTGCACCTCATCATGGGAAACAGAATTGCTGAGGGTGCAGGCCTGACATCAGAACACCCTGGGCAATACGACACAGGACAAGTCACTTAACCTCAGTGTGCCGCAGCTTCCTGTTAATAACCGTTGGTGTTTCTTGGGGATGTTACATTTTGAAGATCAAATGGCATAATGTACATATACCCTCAAAACAAGTTAGCTATCTACAAGTAATAGAAGTGTAGTAATTTTCGCCTTTCCCAATTCATTATAACAAGGCAATATTTTAAGTATTTTATTTTTCATCAGTATTTCTGTCTTTAGATTACTTCTTCAAATTTGTTAGTGTTATGTTTTATCCAGTTAAAGATTTGTCATTCATGCTGTTTGCAGACTTTAAGTTGATTTTGAGTTCATACAATTGAAATAACATTGTGTAGTGAACAAATATAAAATCAATTACAATTCATTTAATCTTGCTGTTTGTGTTGATCAAATACAATTTATTCTTCTACTGAACACGCAGGCTAAAGTAGTGACTTGCCAAACAAATATGGATTC
>VMDR010031331.1:0-12079 GCA_007922815.1 Macrotus californicus | reverse complement strand
CTTGAATTTGTTGAGGTTTGTCTTGTGTCCTATCATGTGGTATATCTTTGAAAATGTTCCATGTGCATTTGAAAAGAATGTATATTTTGCTTCTTTCGGATGAAAGGCTATATATCATTTAAATCAATTTCATCTAGGGTTTTGTTCAATGCCACAATTATCTTTGTTGATATTTTCTTTGTAAGATCTGTCCATTTTTGACAGTGGGGTGTTGAAATCCCCTATTCTAATTGTGTTGCTGTTAATGCCTTTCTTGAAGTCCTCCAATGTTTTCTTTATATATTTGGGTGCTTCTATGTTGGGTGCATATATGTTTACAATGTTTATTTCTTCTTGATGGATTCTTCCCCTCAATATTATGAAGTGACCTTTTGGGTCTCTTTTTATGGCTTTTCTTTTGAAGTCTATTTTGTCCGATATCACTATTGTTACCACGGCTTTTTTTTCTGTCCATTTGCTTGGAATATTTTTTTCCAGCTCTTCACTTTCAGTCTGTTTAGGTCTTTTGTTCTGAGGTGGATCTCTTGTAGGCAGCATATGTGCGGGTCATGTTCTCTTATCCATTCAGCTATTCAGTGTCTTTTGATTGGGGCATTTAATCCATTTATGTTTAAGGTTATTATTGATAGGCACTTATTCATTGCCATTTTTTTGTACCTGTGTTCATCTGTTTCACTGGTTTTTTTCCTGTTCTTACAGCAGACCCTTTAGCATCTCTTGCAGAGCTGTTTTGGAGGCAGTATATTCTTTGAGGCTTCCTTTGTCTGGAAATCTCCTTACTTTCATTTTAATTCAGAGCCTTGCTGGATAGAGAAGTCTTGGTTGCAGTCCTCTGGTTTTGATTATTTCAAATATTTCTTCCCATTCCCTTCTAGCTTGGAGCATTTCCACTGAGTAGTCAGCTGCTAGTTTTATCGGGCTCCCTTGTATGTTACTTCCTGTTTTTCCCTTGCTGCCTTTAAGATTCTCTCTTTGTCTTGGAATTTTGACAGTTTCATTATGATGTGTCTTGAAGTAGGCCTCTTTGGGTTCCTCTTGCTTGGGACTCTTTGTGTTTCCTGGATTTGTGTCACTTTTTCTCTCATCAAATTAGGGAAGTTCTCCATCATTACTTTTTCAAACAAGTTTTCTATCCCTTGCTCTTTTTTGTCCCCTTCTGTAATATCCTATTATACATATTATTACGTTTCATGTTGTCCTGCATTTCCCTTAACCCCTCTTCGTTCTTTCTGAGCTTCTTTTCCTTTTCTTGCTCTTTCTAGGTGTTTTTTTTCTACCTTGTCCTCCAGCTCGCTGATCTGATCCTGTGCTTCATCTAGCCTACGTTTGATTCCTTCTGCTGTGTTCTTCAGGTGAGAAATTGTATTCTTCATTTCCTCTTGGCCCTGGTTGATAAGTTTCTATTTCCTTTTTCATGTTCATATAGTTTGCAGTGAGTTCTTTGTACTTTCCCCATAGTTTCTGGTAATTCTGCTTGATCTTATTGAGTTACCTGATAACCACTGCTTTGAAATCAATATCTGACAGTTGACTGCCCTCTATTTCATTTAGCATTCTTTCTGAGGCTTCCTCCTTTCCTTTCGTTTGGGGATTGTTTCTTTGTCTTGCCATTGTGAGACTCTTCCTAGTAGCCTCTGCTTTTTAAATTGGTCTGTTCTGACTCCCTAGGTTTATGGTGTGAACTTCTATGGTAGAAGATCTGTGAGATTCAGTGATGCAGTCCCCTTGATCTCCTGGGCTCCCTGGTCTTGGGCTGTCGTTTATGTTGGCTCTATGTCTTTGGGTTTTGATTGCCGTCGGGTCTTTCTTTGGTGGGTGTTTCCCTCCAGCTGGTTAACTGAGGGTTATTCCGTCCATCACGTCTTGTATTCTGTTGTGCAGGTGGGAATAGGTTGTATTGAAGCTGGTTCTTCCGTGTGTACAAGGTTATGAGGATTCTCTCTCGCTCTTGTTCAGCTGTTTGTTCTGAGAATGTCTCCAGTATTTAGTTGTATTTCCAGTTCAGTTCTGGGTTGAGTTAGTGTGGCTTCTACTCCCTCCTTCACCTTCTTCTGTTGTTATGTTAGTGTTTCCTTTGTGGGTGGGTTTCCTCTTCCAGCGGGTATACTGGTATTCAGAGCTCCCACCTACTCTTTTTCGTGATCAGTTCGAATGGGAAGGCAAAATGGTTTAGGAGAGCGCGAGTGTATTTTATGGTATTTAAAGTACCAACCCGTAGAGAGGAGACAGGAGATCCTTTGGACATGTACAGTGTTAACTGTGATATTTCACCCAACAAGCCACTTTTTGGGGTGAAAGGGTAGAAAGAAGATAAGACTCTTGTTGGGGAGAAGAAGGGTTGTGAGTTGGATCTAGAAAGCAGTGAGCTTGTGGGAGGTCAGATTATGAGGTAAAGTGTGAGTAAAGGATAGAAAATAGGTGTAGTGTGTGAGAGAACAGAGTTAACCACAATAGTAATAAAGTTCAAGAAACAGTGAAGTGAGCTAAGATCTGGAGTGGTGCTGTGTAGTATTTACAATTGTGTGTAACAGCAATTATTTACAAAAGTAACAGAGGAACAATCATACGACAGAATCTATGTGATGTGGATAACAAGAATAGAAAGTATAGGACCTAGAGTAGTGTGCTAATGAAACACAAGTGAAGTGAAACATGGAAAATTAAATATACACTATGAAAGAGAGAACATAGGAAACCAGTCAAACAATGCAGTTTAACAAGCCAAGTGAAGATGACTAAACGGAAAGAAGAGAAATACAAAAATACTAATAAAAGTTGTAAGAATAATAAAAAAATAATAATAACAGAAATATACAATAACTTGTATGTTCTCTGGAGTAGTAAAGTGAAATTTGTCTGTCTCAGCTGTTGGGATGACCCCTCTTTAGGTACAGCTCTGGTCCTTTCACAGCTCCAGGTTTTATTCTCATTGTGGGAATTTTTAAAAAAAGGGAAGGAAGGAAGAAGGAATGAAAAAGGAAAGGAAGGAGTTAAAAGAAAAAAAAAATTACTTAAAAAAATCCTCCTGCTGGCTTCAACCACCAAGCCAGTTCTGCTGGTCTTCCTGGTTACAGTAGGCTGAGGGGGAATTGGTTTTGCTTTTCTCCCTTTCTTGAGCTGCACTGTTCCCAGTTGCCCAGCCTCCAGCCTACGTTCCTCAGTTTGCTGCTGGGCCCCCAGTGCCCTGCTGCACCCAGCATTCAGTCCACCAGTAGCGCTGTCCTTGAGGTGTACCAATTAGGGGCAATTCACATATCAACTACCTCTTTGCTGTCCTAGATGCTAGGGACTCTCAGAGTCCCTAACAGGCTAGTTGAGCCCCCTCACTGAGTTAAGTCTTTCTGGGAATTGCTGACTCCCTGAGCCCTGCAGCTCTCCTCCACGGGGGCGTCTATGCCTTCCCCTTACAGAGCCAGTCTGGCCCTGCGCAGTTGTTGCAGCTGTAGATGCGGGTGCTAGCCTCCTCTGTTGCTTCCCCCGAGGCACAGGGGTTGGGTGCAAGGTTTCTCTAGGCAGCGGGGTCAGGCACATTCCCTCCAGGAGCTGTGGGCATGCGCCCTCAGCCTCTGCTACTGGGCCAGGACGGCTGGTCCTGCATGTTTGGGTGTGCACCCTCCCCGGGGCTTTGGGTGTGACCACGGCACCTTCCACATCACCGTGGGAGCAGGTTCACAGGAGGCCAGGGCGGCTGTTGCAGGAGAATTTCCCACACAACCGCTGAGTGCCTCTTTTTTTTTTCTTTTTCTTTTTGAAAAATTCCTCCTGCTCAAGCCTGCCACTCCAAACAAGTGCCTGGCCTCACACAGCCCAACTCTCCAACCAGACTGGGGACTATCTGAGTCAGGTTCCGTCATAGCCCAACTCTCCCCACCCAGCATCCACAGTACAGTGGGTATACACAGCCCCTGTGTGTTTGCCACTTCATCCTTATTACCCACCTGCTACTTCAAGCACCTACCTCCTTCCCAATGCTGCTCAAACCCTGTTTGGCAGAGGAGGGAGCCGTTGACCTGGTTCTCTCCTAAGAATCCTCTGGCAGACCAGGCCAGCACCGCACCTGGGGCTACAGCTACCCTGGTCCCCATGCTGGTCCCAGGGACCTTACTGTCCTGAAGCACTCTCCTTACTGTCTGATTTTTCAATGTCCTCTACAATTTTTTGGTCTCCAATCTTCATGTATGCTGGGATACCACTGGCTGTTCGTTCTGTTCCTCAGAAGATCGGCTAAGTGTCTCACCCATGTGCAGGGGGAAGTGGACTCCGCTCCTACCTATCTTGCTGCCATCTTCCCATCTCCCCTATTGTAACTCTTATAAGCTTGGGAAAAACTTCATTTTCCTGTCTGAGCCACAATTTCCTACTCTGCAAAATGGAATTGTTAGGGCCCTCTTTTTAGAGTCATTGTGAAAATGTCAAGGCTTCTAGCATAGTGCCTGGCACCTGCTATAAAAGCTGCTCCATGGGATCCATGCTATCTGAGTATGGCTACATTCATGGGCCAAAATAAGTATCTTTTAATTACAGATAAGAGAATAGAGTACATAAAAAAGGGGAAAACAGAAGATTCAAGAAGTAACAGTGAGCAAAAAAAAAGTATAAATAGCTTGATCTGAACATATTTTTTGCCGGTCTGACAAAAAAAAAAAAGGTACAGTTTTAATTCATTCACACCAGACAGCTATTTTTGTTGGCTATTGTGATTTTTTTATTTGACAACCTAAAGGACAAGAAGTCAGTGTCCCTGACTAAATAGTCAAGTATTGAATGTTTTAACATCTTGGGGCACAGCAGGTCGAAAATTGTTGATTTTTAGTATGTCAAATGCTGAAAAGTGCTAAAGTAAAGGTAACTAGTAGGGTGGGGATGATGGGACAGATGGGGATTGTCTTTCTATAAATACTGTTCAGGTGACACCTGAGCAGAGACCTACAGAAAGTGACAGAATAAGGCATGCGATGATCTGTGGGAGTACTGTTCTACTCAGAAAACAACTGTGTTTAAACTCTAACAAAGAGTGTCAATACTAGAGGCTTATTCATCATTAGAGATACTTTCTGAGCTATCTTCATGTGTCCAAAAAGCTTAGTCTATATGTGCATCCAAACTGATAGCACCGTACTTTTTAAATCTGTATGTAATGATGTCACTGAATATTATTCCAAGCTGGAACACTCATTCATAAAAGAGCAGTTGCTTTTACTTATGCCATAAAGGTATCCTCACCTAACTACTTATAGGATTGTTTTTTAAAGTGATGATATTTAAAAGACTGATCTAGAACATCCAGCATTTTAAAACCACCAGGAATAATTGGAGTCTGGTTAAATTTGTTAGTCTCCTTTTAAAAAAAAAAAACAATTATGTAAGTGACTTTTCAGAATGCTCCAAACTAACACCCATCAAGAAAAGCAAGCTAACACATTATCCTCAAGGAGTGAATTTGAAGCAACTCCTCCTTTGAAAACATACTTTTGTAGAGGAAGAAAAACAAAACGTGTTTTGTATTTGGAATACAGAGTCTTACATGACTATGTTATATTTCAAATTTCAGTCCAACAAAAACAAACAAAAACAAAACAAAATATAGAGTTAAAGAGCCAAAGAATGTGATAAAATAATCACAGGGTATAATTATTAGCAAAGATTTACACTCCAGAATATCAGAAACATCTACAAAAATTGGTAAAGGCGCTCAAAACAACAGAAAAAAGGGCAAGAAATACAAATAGGCTGTTCACAGCAGAGGAAACCAGAATGGCTAATAAATAAAAAGATGCTCAACATCATTATTTATCCAAGCATGCAAACTAAAACAATATTTCACACTCAAGAAGTAAGCAAACTTTAAAATTAACAATAATAAATGTTAGCAATAATAGGAACTCTCATACATTTCTTCTGGGAACGTAAATTAGCAAAATCCTATATCTAGCAAAATAAAAGCACATATACCATAAAATATGATGTTTGCTGTAGGTACCTGGGGATTCTTTATCAATTTCAGTTTTTATAGATGTGGCCTCTGCATAAAATTCCTGCACTCTCTCTCTCGTGGGGAATCCAGTTCCCTACTCAAATCCTGCTGGTCTTGAGGGCCCAATTACTCCTCTAAGTTCCATGTCTCCACAAAGGCTTTAACAGGTCTAACACTGAACCATCACTTAAATCTGTATGTTAAACTCAAAGCCCAACCACACCTCTTACCAATGAAATAATAATTTCTGGGGGGTAGACACAGATATCAATAGATTTTAAAGGTCATCAGAAGATTCCAATGAACAGACAGGTTTGGGAATCACTGCCTTCTCACTACTAAACATTGCTTATATAAGCCACTGAAAATATGACAACTTCAAATATTCCTTGGATGTGTTTTTTCATGTCTGCTATAAAAATGTAAGTTATTTAAGGGTGGGTTTCAGAAGTCTAGTATAGTAGAATGTATTCAAATGCAGAAAATTCAAGACATAGGTTCTCAAGTGGGGGTAATCTGGTAACATCTGGCAACATTTTTACTTGTTACAACTCGGGAAAAGGAGGTACAACTGACACCTAGTAAGTAAGGACCAGAGATGCTGCTAAAAATCCTATAATGCACAAGATAGTCCCCACTCCCAACATAAAATTATCCAGCCCAAAAGGTCAACACTGCCAAAGTTGAAAAAGCCAGCCCTAGATAATGGCAAGCATTGCAGAGCTGATTGAAAAGTATGTAAAATGACACTTACGAAAAAAAAAAAAGACTTAGTAGTTTATAATATGAGAACTACTTCTACAAACTCTACTTCCTCCTCTAAGTCCCAGAAAATAAATTCTGAAGCTAAGTTTCTAAACATTCCCCCTGGGAAAAGGTAAGGAAAGGCATAGGCACTGTGAAAAAAAACCTTGAATGACTCTCACCAGTTTCCTTGGGAATCTACCTTGCCCCTAACTCCCTCCTACTCTACCTCTAAACAGAACAACAATTACAGCTTATGAAATAAGTTTACTTTAGTAGGAGCTCAGTAACACCTGTAAAGTATGGTTAAACAAACTGGTTCAATTCACATATTAGGAATCAACTAATTTTTAATTATCATGAACAGCAGTTCTGCTTTTCCTTTGTTTTGTACCCTCCCCATCTCTCCTTCCCACATTCCTTAATCTTGTTCAATATATTTTTATTTCATTCATAATCAATTAAGACCAAGACACTTTTTGTACAGCTGTTTGTGAACTAAGGCAGCTGGTGAGATGTAAAAATTACTGACACTTAGCCATGCCTCCACCCCCTAATTCTGATTTAGTTGGTCTGAGTAGGACTCAGGCATTGGATGCATTTAAAACTCCAAAGGTATTCCAATGTGTAGCTAAGACTGAGAGCCACTGTCCTAAAGAGACATATAACCCAGTAACTGCTTTATTACCCTAACTGGCTTATTTCTTTCAAGTCCAGAAAATACATGACTATAGAAGAGAAACTTTTTCAGCTAGCAAATAATCTTCAGGTACAGAAAAGGAAGAGGAATATGAACAAGGTACCTTCCTAAGTGAATATCAAATTATAAAATGAAAATCCCTTGGAAAATAAGGTTTAATGCTATATTTTACTTTATAAAGTTCTGAGTAAGTAAATCTGCATTTCTGTAAAACAACAAATAATTTTAAATTTTGGAATAAGAAGATATTAAGAACCAATAGTTAGCAGGAAATTAACTGTGGCACATTTACAGACAAATTCACTTTTTCCTCAAATGTTACTTCTCAGGGTAAACAGCCTTCATTAAAATGCCAGGTATGACAAAGACCCACTTATAAATAGTTACCTCGATCACAGGGGTCTCAGCAATAGCAGTGAGAATGACTCTGTTTGCCAAGGCTTCTGCTTGGACTGCTGTCTCAGCATCTGCTGTAAATGGCCAAGAAGCAACACTGAAAATACATCTGAAAATCCCAGGATTGGATGGTATGAAAAGTACTTTTATCTCTTCTGTGGCATGAGGTCTTATGATGACTTTATTCTTGAAAACTAAACAAGGGTATGCTAAAAGATCCACCTTAAAAAACAAAAAGAGCCAAATGACTTGTTAAAAAAAAGGGCTTCACATTAAAAATCAGGAAGTAGAATCAACTACTTTAAAGATCCCTTTACTCAGTAACTTGAACTACCAAATCTATACATTTACTACCTCTTTAAAAATCCAAGTCTTATAACTCGTCAAAACTTATGAAGACTTATGAAGATAGGTTCAATTTATGGCTCCTCATCTATTTTAAAGCAAACACACTTATCAGTACCCATATTTTCCTTGAAAAGGACACTGAAAGTGGCAGTACTTCATAGCCCTATACATGGTCCCAGGGCCTAGTTTTTGGTATAATGCAGGATGGTTGGACCCATCTCTAATATTCACTGTCAGGCCTTCAAGTCTATGATTGTGATTCACTCCAAACCCTCCCTTCTCACTGTAAATGGGGATCTTCTTTTCTACTCCCACTTCCAGAGACAACACTACTTCCTGAGAAATCTCACCTTCCACCCTCAACCCTTTTCTTCAACCACTTGCTTTTTATCTAACCTCAGGATCTGAAAGCAGAGGGGGAAAGTTAGGGAAAAAAAGAGAGGTTGGGTAGAGATGGTCTTATTTTACCAGGCAAATAAAGGCTATTACTAGGATGTAATAGGGGAAAGTAGATCCATCCACCAATGTTGGTTTGCAAGTAGCAGTTGCAAAACGAGGACACTCTAGAACAGGAGCTGCTGTCTGTATTTCCCACCCTCCCTATTAACTGACAGTCAAATGGTCACTGCAATCATAAAAGGAGATTTAGATTCTGGAACTGCAGCAGCCATTATTGGTCATATGAGACCCTCACTATAAGAGTTAATGTTAAAACTGTATTTCCGGGTATTTCAAAAGATCATATAAGAACATAATCAGGTAAATTACTCAAAAAGACTGCTTACTAAATGAAGGTGTAGCCCCTAAGAGTAACTTGTTTCTTTAGTTTTTTTGAGAAATGATAGTAACTTATATTCAATTGCATTTAACAAAACCAGAAACTCAAGAGCTTTCAGTGGTTTAACCCTTTCGGAACGAACGCTCCTTCCGCTGCGACACTCCCGCTGTACGAGGTGCCGCGCCGAAAACGTGCACATAGCACATGGCCAGTCCTCCTTTGTATGAAGACCTTCCTAACCTTATATAAGATCTATGCTTAATAAAACAATGCTTTTTTCCAAGTGTTGTTTGTATCTTTAATATTAAGAGATAGTTATATAAAATTCTATCAATTATATAAGTAAAATTTATAAAAATTACATACAGATGGATGCCGGATATATCCGGCGCTCGTCCACACAGGTCATCAGATGGGCGCCGGATATATCCGGCACCTGTACCAAAAGGGTTAAATAGCACTAAAAGGACATTTACATAATTTTATAAATACATAATAATGAAGTATAATGACTAATAAATAATAACAAGTGGTAGAAAATGAAAAACACATATTCAGATTTCACTTCTTGTACTAGAAATACTATGACAAATAAGGATCAAGAAAGATACCACTACAATGATTCTGTGCAAGGTATAAGGGAAGACACATACTCCCAGTATAAAAGGAAGTACTAGACAAAGAGAAATCCAACATTACTCATAATGCAATTACTAAGTCAAAGAGAAAGTTAATAAAACACTTACCTTCTCACCATTAACACTGACACTGAGAACCCCTATGCTGACCTGCAGCCAGCGGGCAGTTGGGTTGAGCACACTGAGGTGTGTTTGTGAAGCAATGCCAACACAGCAAGCGTGAGGAAACTTCAACTCCTCAGGTACCCTTACATGCCCTGGGTAAAGATAAAGCATAGTCAAAATGCAAGAAATCGAGTATTAGGGATAATACCTGATTAAATGCACAACTAATTAAGTGGAAATTTTTATAGAAGACTACTTGTTTACAGCCAGAACTATGGTATAAAGTGCCCCAGATCTTTAGGCATCCTTCATATTACATAAGCCTCAGCATAGGCTGGCCAACAATTTTTTCCTGCTGAATCCAGCTAAGAAATAAGAACAATTAAAGCTAGTGAACTCTTAGATGTTATTACCTATTACTAATCTCTTCTTTTTTTCTCTCACAAATATAAACCACTGCCTAACCTAATAAGAAATGACAGAGGCTCTAACTTGGATTTTTAATACAACCAGTCTTTTCACCATCCTTACAAAGTTTCTCTGGAATTTCCTTGAACACAGTACGCCAGTGGCTGTGTGTATTGGGTCAGAAAAAGCACAGCACTCAGCTCTGCTTAGCAGTGTCCATCAACAAGAGAATCAGAGGGCAGCTCAGCTACTAGACACAAGAGTGGAAGGGTGCTCTCTATCACTACCACAACAGTAACCTGCCAAGACTTAAAAGCTAGAAGACGATTCACTCCTTCAGGGAAGTGACTTTAAACTGTATGTTTCCTAGTTGAAAGAATAACAGAACACAAGTGCAGAACATAAAAGAGATAGGAAGACATAGGTATTAGGAGTTTCATCTGCATAAGTTTTCATTATTTTTTAAGGCCACTTCAGGAATCTTTGCCCAGAAATATGTACAGTCTGTGTTCCAAAGTCAGGATAAAGGAAAAAAAACCTATGAGAAATTCAGGCCCATCAGTATTTCCTTGAAACAAAACTAGTTTTATGGTCTCATTTGAGAAAATTCTATTTTAAATAGCAAGCAACAGGCAATAACAGAAAAAGCATCTCACCTAATCCTGACATCATTCCTGAATCCCATGGTTCAATTCCACAATTTGCACCAAAAGTCTGCACAGGAAAAGATTTTGCTGTAGTTAGAAGATTCTGATGTACGGTATTAGAAGGTGGGTTACAAAGGGAAGAGGTACTCATCAATCCAGAGCCAGTATTTTGTCCTAGACAAATGTCTATGGCCACAGAGTTCTGAACATGCTCTCCTATGACAGCAGGATAAGAACAGTTTCCTGAGAACCCACAGACTGTGGTGCTACTGGCATAGCACTGAGGCAAAGTAACATTTCCAGCTGCAGGTAGTGTTCCCAAATACTGCGGGGCAAAGGGAGCTGTGCTAACAGAATGTCCAGTCAAGAATGTAGGAACTGAAGTGGGCATGTTCTGTATCTCAGGAGCAGAGCCATAAACCACAGAGCTGGGAATAGGGGCACACTGGTTTCCAGAGGTCATCTGACAAGGCACCTGGACACTCAGTGCACTGTTGGTAGTTGATGTATCTTCAGAAGTTACTCTCTCACTTTCACTCACGGATGCCTGGAGTGGCACAGGGAAGCATGGCATTGCTGACATAACCGGGTGCCTGAGACCTGACTTCTTGGTCAGATGATCCAGGACAATCTGGTCCAGTTCACTGGAGTTTATAGTCAAACCTGCTACAGTTGTTTCCAACAGATGTCCACTTTTGGAGGAAAGATCTTTATTAAATCTAAAGTCAGGTTTTATATCCTCAGGTTTGCTACTCAGAGAAGGCGTTTCAGTCACTTTTTCTGTATGTGAATTTTTCTGGGTAACATGGGATAACGCTCCTTTTCCTCTACTTTGAAATGGACCTTTTTCTCTCAACTTTTCCACAGCCTGTTCCTCTGATGGAATTGGATTGGCTCGAATAACTGCGGTGCTCAACTCACTGGTGATATCACTCTGAGTGTGACAAAAAATGTTTAGAAATAATTTACAGATTATTACAAATTCAAACCATACTGATATACTCTCAAATAGTATAATAAAGAGATCTAAACAACATTAATCTGAAAAAAAGCTCACTTACACACAAAAACATACTTTTGCAGCTGTGAAATGCAGGATTAAAAGTTAGGGAAAATTCACTGTTTTAATAGAAACAATTAAGGAGACTAAAAAGGAAATATACACCAATTATATTTCTGAAAAAATTTATAAGGACAAGAGTCAACTAACTTTGTACAAATTTAAGGATTCTTTTCCTCTAAACCACAATAAAAATCTAAGTAAATTAATAACAAATGAATGGGGGGTGGGGTGAGCAAGGTTTCAAATAACATCAACACTGAGTTTAGGAATCAACACAA
>VMDR010031330.1:0-12084 GCA_007922815.1 Macrotus californicus | reverse complement strand
ACCTGTTTGATTTAAAGTTTCACTCAGAAGCATTTAGAAATGGTTTAATTTTATAACTGAAAAAGGAGCAAGAGTGTGATGCTATTGATTAAACCATACAAATAGAAATGATAGGTTTGTGCCCTTTGTCTGACACAAATCATGTCAATGTCAGTGTAACGCTGTGTAAATTTCAAAGCAGTTATATATATTTATTTTTGCATTGGATTTGGCCAATATTCCTGGGGAATATGCAGTGTAAGTAATAGAATCAGAAATGTATGAGAAAAACTTGAGGGTTGGGGCTATCAACCAGCTTTCCTGTAGTCTCATTTACAAAGAATACTATAATTTATTTACAATAAATAGTCTTATTTACAAAGATTATATATATATATAATTAAAAATACACCTCAACACACTTCTCCAAGGAGGATATACAGAGGGCACAGAGACATATGAAAAAATGCTCAGCATCACTAGCCATCACAGAGATGCAAATTAAAATCACAATGAGATATCACTTCACACCTGTCAGAATGTCCATCATAAACAAATCAATAAACAATAAATGCTGGCGAGGATGTGGAGAAAAGGGAACCCTAGTGCACTGTTGGTGGGATTGCAGACTGGTGCAGCCACTGTGGAAAACAGTATGGAATTTCCTCAGAAAACTAAAAATGGATCTGCCTTTTGACCTGGCAATTCCATTACTGGGATTATACCCTAAGAATCCTGAAACATCAATTCAAAAGAACCTATGCACCCCAATGTTCATAGCAACACAATTTGTAATAGCCAAGTGCTCAAAGCAACCTGGGTGTCCATCAGTAAATGAGTGGATCTAAAAACTGTGGTACATTTACACAATGGAATACTATGCAGTAGAAAGAAAGAAGGAGATCCTACCCTTGGCTACAGCATGGATAGAACTGAAGAGCATTATGGTGAGTGAAGCAAGCCCGGAGGTGAAAGACAAATACCATACGATCTCACCTTTAACTGGAACCTAATCAACAAAACAGACAAGCAAGCAAAATACAACCAGAGACATGGAAATAAAGAACAAACTGACAGTAACCAGAGGGGAGGGTAAGGGAGATAACGGGGGGAAAATGGGAAGGATTGTCAAGGAACATGTATAAAGGACCAATGGACAAAGCCAAAGGGGGTAAGGACTGAGGATGGGTGGGGAAAGTGAAGTGGGGACAATGGAGGCAACTGTACATAAACAACAATAAAAAGTATTGTTCAAAACAATGTGATAGCTAAAATAGAAACATCATAACCATAAAGAACTGCAAGGATAAAAATCATGTTACCACAAATATATAACAGCAATCATGAATTAATAAAAATTTCTTGGGCCTGTCAAAGTGAAAGGAAAGAGAGAAAGAGAGGAAGGAAGGAAGGAAGGAAGGAAGGAAGGAAGGAAGGAAGGAAGGAAGGGAGGGAGGGAGGGAGGGAGGAGGAGAGGAAGAGAGGAAGGAAGAAAGAAAAATATATTGTTACTTTTAACTTAAAAACCACCAAGCAAGAGGGGAAAAGTAGGAATGATAGCTACAGAAGTCTAAAATTCTAGAGGCTTTCCTAGAACTATCTTTCAGGAACACAGTTTCCACAATTAGCACCTCTTGACTTGATTCTATTGCTGACTGCTTGGATTTGGGAATGATTGAAACAAAGGGGCCATGAGTTGTGGATAATGGCCTTCCGCAATTCATTCATTCAGCAAATATTTGCTCAACTATAGCTTCATAGCAGGCACTGTGTGAGAAGCTTGTTTTTACAAGGTGAGGCAAACCCCAGCGCTTCTTTCCCAGGGTTTGTAATCTAATAGGGGTTATGGAAAAGTAAAGTGGTGACTGGAAGTACAGGAGCTATGAGGACATGGGGAGGGAATCTCCTCCAATCTGGGGGCCAGATTCAAGCATCATCTAAGCTGATAACCAAAGATGAATAGGAGCTGGCCAGGCGAAGAACGAGGGGAGATGCTCGAGATAGCAGAGATCTCTGTGCAACATCCTGTAAGTGAGACAGCCTGAGTCACTCACGGCACTGAAAGGACTTCAGTCTAGTTGTCAGGGGGAGAATGGAGAGAAGTGAGACAAAAAAAGAGCAGAGCCAGATGATAAGAATTCTGGACACTGAAGGACTGTAAGCAGTAGAGAGTTATGATCAGGTTTGTGTATGAGACATGCCCCACTGTCTTGTACATGAAGAGGGACTGAAAGAGAAATATGTCTAGATTTTCATTATTAGCTTTTTTTCATAGTTCAGGTAAGATATGGACTCAGCGGCCGTGGGGATGGAGAGAAGTTAGACGTAGCCCACAGAAACAATGGGGCTTGGTAAGTGATTGTGTACGGACATACAGGGGATGGGTGCTCCAAAAACATGTTCAAGTTTCTGGCTCGAGTAACTGAGTCAATGGAAGATAGTTTCATTTCCAATTCCTCAGCAGGGAGCATGGAACAAAAGCATGTTTCAGGGGCATGATTCTGAGGAGCTTGTGGCTCCTGGTCTCTGCCTGTGGTCTTCCCAGCCACGGGAGGGGCAGGCTAGGTTATTCCCGCTGTGCAAACCTCATCTGACTCTCCCAAACCTCATGGAAGAATGATCAGACATGCTTCATACATTCTCTCAGAGGGTTCCCAAAGGACTGAACTTCAGTTATCCGCAGTAGTAACCCCAACACCAACAACGGAATGCTGGTAAATGTTTAACAACTAACTCTGATAAATGAAAATAAAAAGCCCCAACTTACAGTATTTGCCAATTTCCCCCATGGCTAATCTCCAGCTACCAAAGACACATCACTAAACACTGGTGAGGAAGAGATGCACAGAAGCATGGCCTTGTATTGCCATCATCTGGACACAATAGAAGTAAATGACCTTGAAAACATGAATATTGACAAAGTAATTACAAGTGAGTTCTTTTTAAAACATAGTTGATTTAATGGAAATTTTATATTGTTTAGTTTTTAACAATGGCTTTACTTAACAGTTGGTTTGCAATGGTCCTGAAAATTTAATAACTGGCTTTCAGGAGCCCACATGACAGAACTTCCACATGTGGCCATGACATTAACGCACCCTTCACTGGCTTTCCTGCCTTCCTGGTCTCGTTTCTTCACTTTCTCACCGTGCTTCCTGGCAGCACCTTCCAAATAAACCACTTGCACCTAAATCTTGGCCTCAGGATCTACTTTGGGATGAACCCAAACTCTACAGAAACCAGGAAATCCTTAGCACATACCAGACCTTAAGATTTTTCCCTATGAAAATTACCCATGAGGCAGCTGTTCTACGGTGTCAGTAAAAAGTGATAATTGCTAGTATTTAGAGAGTGAGGACCTTATGCTAAGCACTGAGCTAAACTCCTTACAAGGATTTGGTCCCCAGACAAACCATGTAAGATAACAGCTACCATCTCTCCTGTTTTACAGGTGAGAGCACTGAGATTTGCCATGAAGCCACATGTCCAAAGTCATGAAGTTAACACGTGGCAGAAGAGATCTGTCTCCAGGCAAGCTGACCGCAGATCCGGGTCTCAGGCACAGAGGTAAGATCAGCATCCGCTTCAGAAATTCCGAGTCTGATTGGGACCTGGGATTGGATAAAAAGCCAACCCACTGGTCTGACAGGTAGGTGACTGAGTCGCCTCACCTGCAGAGAGGGAAGGCGCAGCAGCACGGGCTTGGCTGCCCTGGCCTGCTGTAGAGTCCAAAGCAACACTCTTCAGGGGGAGTCTGTGTTTAACGAGTAAATAAATAATCTAAATGTACAAATGCAGCCCCTCAGTGCCCTCCTCCTTTTTCCGGTTTGGGATATAAAAAGAAATCTACAAACATGCTCCTGCCGGAACTTTCTTTCTAGTGGCCTCTCTAAAAAGACACTTAGGAAAAAACCAATAGCCCATGGTCTCTTTTGGAGCTGCCTCTCTGGTTTGTGATTTGAAGGAGAGAGAGACAGCCAGATACAAAGGAAGAGAGAGACACAGAGAGAGACGGATTTATCGCTTGGCTGCTGAGGGTTTGTATTCATGAGAGATCGGGGTTCAGAAAGGAGCTCAGAACTCTGCATGTCAGAGGGGTCCACTTCTGCTCCTTGTTGAAACAAAGTGAACTAGGGCCACAGGGAAGGATCCTGTCAGGTTGCTTTGAATGAGCATGTCCTGAAGAGGGGCCACTGTGCTGCCTCCCACACTACCTTCTGGCTCTTGGGTTGCTGCCATTATAATTAATATTAGCTATAATGTGAATGCACTTTAAATGCCAATTTCAGTTTGTGACTTAAATAAAAGCAAAATGATAAAACTACCCACACTAAAGCAGTCAGAAGAATTTTTAATTTGGTAACAGAGCAAGCTTTCTCGTTATTGAGGTTCCGGATCTCTGCCGAAATTGCCATTACAGCAGGGGACAAGGAAAGAATCAATAAAAACCTAGGATGTTCTTTTTGCTCCTTGGGAATCTTTATACTAAGAAGTAGAGAGCAACATTTTAGATACAGTTGAGGGACTAGGTCACACAATGAATCCTTGTGGGGGCCTTTTTTTGTGAATTCAGTATCAAAACCTAAGCAGACAGCAGTATTACGATCTGAATACAAAAGAATTCATGCCAGCTAGGGGTTCAGAATGTATGAACCTCTAGCTAGGCTTTCTGAATGTATGAATGACATGCCCACAGCTGCTGCCTCTCAGAAGTCTTCTAAATATTAACTCCTGAAGTCTAGATTTTCCCAGAGAACTAAATGACCTTTGCACGTGTGACAAGGAAGTGCTAATAACTGAACTAAACTGAATTGAATCAAATATTAAGTCTAACTGGTTGCAAGCAGAGTAAGTAACTATATAGCAACGTTTTTCAAATATTAATGTACAATTTCACAACTTTTTCTGTAGTGGACTTTTAAAAGGATGATAATCACAGTTCTTTTCCTGAAGACACCTGCATTTCCCAGAAAAAAAATGCCCTGTTTCCTTGTTCCTGTCTAATCAGTAAAGCGCTCTATGAAAGAGAGGGGAGAAATTATGTGCCTGGATTTATTGGGGGGGACCATTTTAAATTTACTTAGATGTACTTTGTTGTTTCTTTATCATCTTCTGTTCAAACATTTTTAGTTTAAGGAATAGACTCTATCATGTCCAGCCAGGGCTGGGACTAGGTGGTGTGAGTGAGGAGTCCATGGTGACAAATTTAAGGAGGCACTCACTTCTCAGCATCATTCAGGAGCTGGACCCAACCCTAGGGACCCACCTCACTACAGTAGGGGTCAGTCAAACCAGAAAGTGGGGGCTTTTGCTCCAGCCTGTGACCACTAGCGCACCCTACGGCACTTCACTCATTGGTCAGTCTGCTCCACCAATATTTATTGAGCATTTGATGTGTACCAGGTACTATTCTAGGTGTTCCATGAACAAAAGTGACAAAATTCCCTGCCCTCACATTCCAGTAAGGAAACCAAACAACGAAAAGCAAACATCACAAAGGAGCTATGGTGTGGTATGTCAGAAAGAGGTGAGTGTTTGGCTGAATAGAGAGAGAAAGGCTAAAGGAAACTTTAGTGCCAGAGGAGCTCCAGTTTTAGGTGAAGGTGTCTAGATTTACGGGGATCAGTGGGCATTGGCAAGAAAAAGACGTTTGGGCGATTACTGGAGGGAACTTACAAGGAGTGGCCTTGGCAGATACTTGGTGAGAAAGTGTCTCAGGCATCAGGAACTGTCGGTGAAAGGCCCTAAGACAGAAATGTGCCTGATATGTTTCAAAAGCAATGGAAAGGTAAGGGATGCAGCCAGAGAGATAGGAGAACACAGGTGGAACTTGCCATATGTACATTGTAAGGACTGTAAGTTAAATTCTGAGAGAAATGAGGAGCCACTATGAAATTAGGAGCAGACATTTTCAGGTAATGTATTTTAAGTTCAGCAGGACCATTCTGGCTGCTTTGTTGATGAGGACTATGGGAAGGGCAAATGTGAAAGCAGGGAGACCAGTGAGGAGGCTACAGTGATATTCTAAGCCAAAGATGATGGTAGACTGGACTACTCCAGGAAATAGAAGCAATTGAATTTTCAATATACTTTAAAGGTAAAGCCATCAGAAGTTGGATAATATAGAAGTGACTCAAAGGTAACTTTCAGATATTTGGTCTGAGTGACTAGAAGGCAAGGTGTCATTTCCATTTTCTGAGACAGAAAAAAATTCAGGCATAGCAATTTTATGGGTGAAAACATGAATTCTGATTTTGGGCAGACATGGGATATATACAAACACTTGTAGCTCTTGAGAAGGTTGGTAAGTATACGAGTGTAGAGCCGGGGAGGATCCATGGTGAAGATAAGTATTTTGGAGTCATCAACGTAATGAGGTTATCTGAAATTCTGAAACTGGATGAGATTACCAAAAGGGTAGAGGAAGCATCCAGGAACTGAGTCCTGGAGCATTCCAATGGCAAGAGATGGGGAAGAAAGAGGAACCACACAAAAACCAAGGGAATGTGTTACCAAGAAGGCAAACAAAATAGAGTTCCCAGGAGGAATGATCAGATGTCAAGTAGTGTTCACGGCCAAATTCGATGAGGGATGAGAGTTCATTAGTAGATTACACAGAGTGGGGCCCAGCAGTGTGAGTGGAGTCAGGTGAGAGGGGAAAGCCTGGTGGGTGTGAGGTTAAGAAAGCAGTGAAAGAATGGGAAACAGTAAAAATGGACAAAAATTTAAAGGAGTTTTGCTGTTAAGGAAAGCTGTAGAAATGATGCAATGACTTTTAGTA
Organism: Macrotus californicus; assembly: GCA_007922815.1. Taxonomy (NCBI): domain Eukaryota; kingdom Metazoa; phylum Chordata; class Mammalia; order Chiroptera; family Phyllostomidae; genus Macrotus; species Macrotus californicus. Next base: position 5,324 of record VMDR010031330.1, on the reverse strand, counting down.
GAAACAGTGTCAAAAAAAGTATTTTAAAATAAGATCTGAGAAATGAAAGATGGAAAAATACTAGCCAGTTTCTATGCCAATAGAATCTGGTTCTTGTCAATATGATTACTCTGCTGAAGTACTCTGCTATTAACATCATATTTTATCAGAAATATCCTTACATACACACCAAATAGTTTAATGCTATTCATGTAATAAATTGTATTGGGGATTATTTTAATATTAAAAGAACCTGGTGGATGATAAAATGCAAGTTCAAAAGTTAAAAAGCAATCCTCTAAGCTGAGAAAGTTGGGTGAATATAGATTAACAACTCAAAGGATTTGAAAGAAAGTGTAGGAGATAAAGATATCAGCCAATAAATAATAATTGTGTGTTAATCAAAAGAAATAAATTGCCATGTTAGAAATTTATCACCACAGGGATTATGTCATAGTGGTCCCTAATTCAGTTGTAGCTTCAACATCCAGGAAATATATTTGCCAATGTCTTAAAAAGTAATCGTGTTTTTCAAAAGAATCTCCTAAAACTGAAGTGAAGTCTCTGGAACCAAGCAAATCTAGCAGGCATGAACTCAGAACTAACACAATCGCATGCACGATATAGCACATTAGTTCACTGTTCTCACTCAAACTTCTAACCTTGTTAGAGTAAGAAACCCAATCCCAGTCATTGCTGAGGCTCCCAAATCCCCTGGGGTTAGGCTAAAGTCCCGTGGGAGCTTACTCAGGCCAGATCTTTCAGGGAGACCCCATCAGCCTTAGATCCATGGACATGGATCAAGACCCTTGAAAATGGATGCTTGAAAGCATCTTTGAGAAGTCTAGAAGCTAACATTTCTTCCTAATTAAACACACTAAGCTGTTTGTTTTACTCAGGTCTGCCCTCTACTCTAGGCAGAGAAACGGGACAGGAGGAGTAGCTGGGGGTCCCTGAAAAAAACAAACACTGTTTTTCAGTCTTAAACAATTCCTCCCCTGCCAGACCGAACATTTCTGCCTTTACCCAAACTAACACTCTTCTCCATTTCCCTTGGATTGGGCAGCTTCTATAAGTCACACTGCAGTCACCAACACTCTCGGGGGCTTATGGCACAAAGGCTTATTTCTTGCCCAGGCAGCACGTCAGTTGGAGATTGGAGATGGCTCCAATTTGTATCTTCGTCATTAAAGGACCCAGGTTGCTGCAGCTGCCCCTAACTGGCCTCAAGGCAGATGGAAGAGAATACCACACCATGAAGTGACCAGTACAGTTTGTTTGGAAGTTTCATGTATGTCTTCTGCTCACAATGTATCATCCAAAACAAATCACAGGGCCAAATGGATGGGTAGGGAAGTAAACTACTCACTGGGAGAAACATCAAAGAATAGAGAACAATAACACAATCTATATACTCCCCCTCTGGGGACATTTTACAGAAACAAAATGTCAAGTCTCCTGGAGGCCAAGTCACAATGGGAAAATAAACCAATTAGCATTTTGTTTCCTACTAACTCCGTTTGCTATGCTGAGCGCTTTGAGGGTACACAGATGCTCGAGCGAAGTTTGGAGAGTGGGGTCTAAGGATTCCGCAACATTACCGATCAGGCTCTGATCAAGCATTTAACACATATTAACTCATCTGAACCTTAAAAGAATTCCATGAGGCAGATACTGTGTTTACTCCCCTCCCACTTTCATAAAGGAACTGAAGCACAGTGAGAAAGTCACTTGTAGAGAAAAAGTCAAGTAATAAATTATGGGTGCAGGATCTGAGCTCTTAACTACGGTCCTGCAGGACTATTGAAAATCAGACTCAGTCACAGTTCGTAGGGGGTTCTAGAGAATCAGTGGCAATCATCCTATTTTATTCTATATAATATCCTTCTATACATGTCTCAAGAGGTGATTTTTCCCCCCTGTTTCCTTTGGAAAAAGTCTTGCTGTGCCATTTTAGATTAAAGCCCAATTAAGGGAATAAAATATCTGTGCTATCGATCTTTCAGTAGGCAGGTCACAGCTTCTAGGAGTGAATCATTCACTCCTAGAAGGCGGCTGGCTGTCTTTCTAGATGCTCAGCTGTGACCTTTCATTCATCTGCAGGGATTTCTGAGTCCACAGTCCAGGCCCTGACAAGCCTTTCTGTGTGCCAAGAACTGCAGACGAACTGTTAAGACTGTACATGCAGATCTCACAGCAGAGATGTCCGCCAGTTGCCCATTTCCTTCCTTCCTTCCGTTTTCCCTTCTCTTCCCTACAGCTGAAACGAGTAGCTGGTGACTCACTGAGCCAGTAGTTTGTCAAAGCAATAATCCAGCACGCATTGTTACTAGGACTCTCCCTCCCTCTGTCACCTGTGATTGTGATGTCCTGAGGGAGGGTCCATTTTTCAGGATGAAATGCCACACTGCATTTCTGAGTTTTCCCCTTTACTTCACGCATATGCGAACACACAAAGCTCAACCTAAACACACAAAGACACATATGTGTGCATGCGGGCATGTACACACATTCCTCCTGATCTTTCGTTTTCTAGGAGCTTCCCCTTCTGAGTGTTAAATGCCAAGTTGCTGAACACAGTGCTAGGCAGGACTGCCTCTAGAAGCAGCATCTGAAACAGAAAGGGATGGTGCCGATTCTATACATCCCATTTCTTTCTTCCTAAGAAGTTTATAATTTGAATCCTTAATTAAAATTGGCCAGTTGGAATTCCTTTAGAAACTAACCAGTGTACACATAAAATAGAAGTGTGCTCTCTCCATTACTCTAACCACAGCTCATGGCACGCTCTTCCAGCATCAGCGTCCCTGGCTGTGCCACACCCCGTCTTCTACCTTTCGGAAACACAATATTCCGTAGTTAAAATATCCTAGAACAGAAGGATCTTCAAGAAATATTTCAGATCCACATGGAGAAAAAAGAAACAATCCCTCCTTCACAACTTTCACCAAAACCAATTTCAGATGCATCAACGGCTCCATGTAAATGCCAAAACTTTAAAATTTTTAGAAAGAAATCCAAAACTATACCACCATGACCTTGGACAGACGGAATAATTTCTTAAGAAACAAGAAGTACAAACTATCAAGGAAAAGACTGACCAATTTGACTTACTAAAATTAAGAATTTTGCTCATGGAATGATTCTAGTAAAGAAGGTGAAAAAATAAGCCAGGATTAGGAGACGGTGTTTCCAATACCTCGTTAATTATTTACAGAAAAACAGCAAGAACTTACCTTGACGAGTTAAACACAGGAGCCCATTGAATGGTGGTCTTATGAGAGCAGAGGTCACAGGACAAGAAGGAAGTGAAAGGAAAGGGAGGGAGAACATTTAAGGGAGGGGAAAGACTAAGTTCAAAGGCTGTGAGGTGGAGAAAGAACAGTGTGGCTGGGAAATGGAGAAGAAAGGGGAGGGGGCTGGGCTTGGAGGGGTAGGAAAGGCCAGATGAGCAGCTTGGTATAAGGAGAAGCCAACAAGCGGCTTCATTGAGCACACCTGGCCGCTGTGGACTAGGGATTCAGACTGCCCGTGGGGGAGACCATGGCGCCTCTGGAATCCAGCACAGAAACTCAGAGAGGCATTCACAGGGTTGAGGGCATGAACTCAGGAGATACTACCTGGCTTGCTATCCTAGCTCTGCTCTTTATAAGCTCTTTGACCTGGGGCAAATTGTTTGGGCTGTCTGTGCCTCACTCTGCAAAGCTGTGAAATGGGTAGTAACAGTGGACTCCAGGCATTCTTATCCTTTTCTACGCCACGTGCCTTGGGCAATCTGGTGAAACCTATGGATGCCTTCTTAGGAAAAATATTTTTAAATGTGTAAAGTAAATTAGGATTCCGAAGGATACCAAATATATCAAAAGTTATCAAAATATTTAAACAGATCACATATATTATATATATATGTCTTTAGTAGCTATTTTGGTATATAATAACTACTATAATTCTGAAGTCATCATAAGTGAAAATAATTTTCAAGATATCTACAATTGTAATGTGATACAAAAAATCACATTTTTTACAGGTTACAAAGCCACAGATACTTCCAGTTGTACTGTGGGTTTGTTGCTTTCATTCACAAGTGAAGGAAATATTAATTTTCAGTTAGAGGTTACTGAAACTTGAGATATATTGGGGTGGGCAAAGTTGTTCGTATCGAGAAGACAGGCAGGTCACGATGATTACAACAGCTTTATTGACTCAAAAGAATGTCACCGTGGCACTGGAACCCCACTTTCGCCCACTCTCTATGTGTGCCTTTTGATAGAGATCCATATTTAAGTCTATCTATCCATTATCTATTTCTTCCTATGGTTTTTCTGTATTTCCAAGTTAAAGGACTCTGAATTCTAACCACTAACCCTTTGTCTTGGCCCTTCCAGGCTTCTATAACAGGGCACCACAGACTGAGTGGCTTATAAACAACAGAAATTTATTTTTAAAAAAAAAGACAGAAATGTTTCAGGTTTTCCAAAAGTAGAATGAGGGAGCATAAATGTGCTTTCTGCTGGGATAAAGTATGTCCCTGGACTCGCCTACGGCTCTTTATTTCATGACTGTAAATGCGTTCCTCTGATCTCTGGTTCAGTAAACCCTGAAACTACGACGGTAGCTCCGGGCTTCAGCGTCCTGCCCTCGAACTCTGTCCCTTTCGGAGCATGGCCGTCTTTCAAGCTGTCAATTGATGTTTGGGGTTGAAATCTTGGGAGCATCGTCAAGGTCCAGGAAATGAGACAGGAAAGGGAAGAAAGTCAAGAAAATGTGTGTAATAAAGCGGGTTTCCACTGTAGGAAACTGGGCCACCTTGAGAGATACTTTAAACAACATGCTTTCCAATCAAATGTTTCAGCCAAGGAGCAAGGAGCCTAGAGTATTAACTCTCCGGTGGAAGAACTCTGAATTCTAACCGCTAACCCCTTGGACACATATGGATCCTGGGATAAAAACTCTGACTCACTGATTAAGGGCTGTGCCCAGGGGCCTTAAATCCCTAGCACTTTCACCTGCGGATCACAAGAATGCTCTCAGATGCTGGTAGTGCTGGGTATGCACTGACATTTTTAAGGTTTGTTTTTTTTTTTATTACTTTATTGTTGTTCAGTTACAGATGTTTTTGAGTTTTGAGGGGATATGGGCAAGGCACCAGCAGTGTCACTACAACTGGTACGACATTATAAACAGACATCTGGATAGATAACCTTGGAATGTATAAAAACAAGAGCTGGCTGCACAGCCTTTCATGCCCTTTTGTGTGTTGATAGGATGAGTCACTAAGAGGAGGTAACTTTACTCCAAAACTAGTTTGTCATGTAATGTCTACTACACATCGTACTTCATCAGCT
>VMDR010031329.1:0-12083 GCA_007922815.1 Macrotus californicus | reverse complement strand
CATAGGCTATGTAACCATTGGAGGTTGTCTTTTTTTCACTCAGTATAATTACCTTGAGATCCATCTAAGTCGTTCCGTGCATCCGTATCCTGTTCCTTTTTGTTGCTGAATAGTATTTCATGGCATGAATGTAACACAGCTTGTTTAACCACCCATCGGTTGAAGGGTATTTTGCTTATTGCAAATAAATCCACTGTGAACAATCATATCGATTTTTGTACAGATGTAAGTTTTTATTTCTCTGGGATCAATGCTCCGGAGTGAAATTTCTGGCTTACATGGTAAGTATATGTTTAGTTTTTAAAGAAACTTGCAAGCTGTTTCCCACCAGCATTGTATGAGAGAGTCACTTTCTCATGATCCCGACCCCTTCATGTTCTCAGTGTGACTGAGGGGTCCTTTGGCAAGTGACCTAGAATTGTGAGACTGGGGCTCGACCACTTTATTTCCAGAGTCAGAAATGATAGATGCCTGTCTCATCCTCATTCTGAATCTATCCTATTGATGTCTCAGTTAAAACTGATACATCGAGTAAAGTATATGATTGCCCAACCACTCTGCTGTACATCTGAAACTAATACAAAATAATATGGAATGTAAACTGTAATTGAAAAATAAAATTGTAAAAATTGTAAAAACTGATACATTGAGACTATCACTTTAGCAACCTGTTACCCACAATATATTTTTCATGGAGAAAAAGAACACTGATTTTAATTAAATGGGATCATCCTATACATACCTCTATATGATCTGCTTTTTATAGTTAATCATATTACCCAAACCAATATTATACAAATCAGTACATACTCTCACACTTCTAAACCCAATCAATTCAAAAGTATTAATAAAAACTTTTTAGCAAGAACCCTTCTGAGCCTCAGTGAAGCCACACAGGAGAACTACACACAGGTCTGTGCCTGAGGCACACCTCACATGGAAGGTGCCTTGGCAGGCAGAGCCTCGTCCCCGTTACTGCTGTGGTGGTGGTGGTCACGTTGGTGGTGGCTCTTTTTCTTAGCACCCAGAAGAGCCAACTGCTCTGCTCTGATTCCCCCAGCTGTTGGCTTAGTACTGTGCTGAAGTATTCAGGGGCGGGACAGGGAGAGGTTTGGGGCAAGAAAGAAGGCAATGGGAACCTCCAAGCTGCAGTTACATAGCTCTGCTGCTGAAGATTACTTGCTATTTTTACTTCAGAATAAACCACACCTGTTATGAAAACTGAGACTTAGAAACAAAAATCTTGACTTGATAAACCACCCACTGGAATTTTTTATTAGTTTCTTGCTGTATTGTTCTCTCACCGCCATCATCTACTGTGCGGACACTGGGCTTTAAAGAGTGAATATTGGGTTTCAGATCCGAAAACCAAGTTAGAGAGGTGTGCTCTGGAAGTTTCAAAATAAAGCCTTAACACTGATGCCAAATCAACCAGGGACATGAAATGTATTTAGTTACATTTAGTTACATTAGATCATCTTGCACACACCCCAAATATCACTTACAGTCTGTTTCCTCATTCTGTCATATTTCCTAGCAACCATTTGCTCCAAAACCATGTGTAAAAGCCACCCTCTATGATAAAAAGCCCAAATTTAAAAAAACTATTTTATTTGCTCATTTTACAGTACCAATTATGTATGCCACGCAGGAATGACTTGTGGAGTTTTCCTTCTTTTGGCTCATTAAGTCTAGAAATAAAAGTTTGTACATTCTTACCTTTCTGGTTAACTTTCCATCTTCCCAATTCCCCTCCTGAGACTTTTGTCTCACATCCTGTGTTCCTTTCTCAGACCAGATTTGCCCCACCTTCAGAGGCTCTCAGAAGGCCTTTCTATCAAGCTAGCCTAGCTTATGCAACAGATGTGTGTGAGCTGGTGAATTATGCAGTTATGAATCAACACCGTGTTTTCACCAATAGCTCATTGGACCTACTGCCAGTCACCCTCCTTGTGTGTTGGCTCCCTGAGAGGGACTGAGACAAGAAGGGATCACAGACAAGCTGCAAAGCAAAAGGACCAGAACCACACAGGACCCAGATCCTGCCCTATATTGCAACCAAGCGGGCAGCGGGTCTTCCTGACCATCTGAGAAGAGGCTCATCCAAGTTACCCTTCTCCTGCTAATGGCTTTCTCTTCATGTTGTCCTTGGCTTAAAATTTTCTTCTGTAGATTAGCCAGATGTATTTCCCTGTCTGATATGTCCAGGAGCTCTGTTCTGTGTTTACTTCAAATTCCTCAGCTTTTTTTTTTTAATGTATCAAAAAATAATTTCACTTAATCTTCACCTAAGATAGTTTAGGAACTTAGAGTATGGCAAATGCTGAATTCCAGTGTACGTGCTTTTAGTACAGGCTGGTGTTGTGGCTGTGTTTCATAATTTTGCAGATGATGGCTTTGCTTCTTTTCAAAAAATGAAGCTGTAGTTAGTGACCAACTGGTCTTTCTTTATACAAGATGCTAATGCTTTCTAAAAGTGAATTCCTTGTAGTATAGTTCCTCATGATACTCACAGGCATTATATTGAATATTGGTTGTGTGGTTGCATAAATTTGGAAAATAAGTTTTGAAATAAATTAAATAGGTTTTTAAAAATATGTCTTAAATATTAATCATATGCATTGGATTGCAGTAGTTGGTGTATGTGTGGGGATTCTGGGGAAAACATGTAGGGGTTCTCCATAGAGCCTTCCAGGGGATCAGCATGTCATGGAACATACTTTGGAAAACACTGTCTTGTGCTGTGCTCCTGGGTACCAAACATATGGGAATGAATATGCTTGAGTGAGAATTACTACACCTTAGTGATATTAGACTCCAGCATTGGTGCATGTGCTCAGTGTTAAGCTTTTTATATTGTGTATTCTTTCTCTAAGAATTCAAATTTTAAGATCTTTATCACTGTCTCCCTCTAGATGTTCAGGTGAGCATTGGAGGTGTTCCCTTTAAAACACAGAGCAGGTGAACAGTCTCGCTTCCTAGAGACAGGCTCTAGGCTCCTCTAAAAGGAGCGAAGCCGCTCCCAGCCTCTCAGGAGCTCTTAAAGCAGGAGCGGGCATCAGCATCCTCAGTCATTTAGCCCCCACGCCTGGAAATTCTTCTACTAGATTTCGGGTGGGGCCTGGACATAGGTATTTTATAAAACACCTATAGGTGTTTTTTATGTGAGCTCCCATTTCTCTAGCTATTTGACAAATTCTTAAGTTAAATTAATTGGGTAGTCAACCTTAAGAAAGGTGTTGTTTATACTTTTTTGATGTAGCAAGTACATTTCTACCAAAATGCAACACAAGGACCTTTAAAAATGGTTGCATTTCTTTAGACACCTCTTTGGGGGTCATTTTCCATGCCTTCAGAGTACTTTTTCCTTCCCAGTGTTTCACTGCTCCTTCCCAGACCAGTCTGCCTCTGTTCCTTCCCTTGATTCACTGTGTGCTTGTGTGCATGTATGTGCACATGTGCCTGCCTTTGTCTCCATATGACTTTGCCTCCTACAGCCGCATGCATGTGGTGTCTCCATCAGCTCAGCTGGGCTCCTCTAAGCTTCCTGCAGTTTACACAGGTGTCTGGCTCTTGGGGCCAGCGTGGTCTGTTTCCTCCCTTCCTCACAGGCCTCTCCGGCATGCATCGCCTCCTCCAGCCCATGCATTCTGTCTCTCTTTCCTCTATTCCACAAAAACAGGAATGCCAAAGGCTGGGCCAGACAGATGGCTTGGAATCCTGATAACGGGGGTGCCCATGGGGAGCAACCTCCTCAGAAGAGTGCATGGCGCTTCCCAGTAGGGATAGGCACAAGGGTTTGCATAAAAAGGCTTCTTGTCACCCGACCTTATTTCCCTTCTCCCTCTCTCCCCTTGCCCCCTTTTATGCTTCCCTCGTTTCCAAACAAATTCCTCCTTCTTCATTGGTTGCATTTTGGGCTTTTTTCTCCCCCTTTTTCTTCCTCCTCATTCTCTCCTTCCCACTCCTGTTAAATCTGTCCCTCTCTGCTTTTGAATTCAAGTGTTTTTCTTCTATGACAGAGAAGGTCAAATGATTCAACTGGAAATGTATCCCTGGGACGGACCTGAGGATATGAAGTTGACACTGACATGATTTCTCTGTTATTCTCCAAAGAGAGTCTGGCTGCAGCCAGATTTGTGAGATATTTCCCATCTCAAATGCATCATTTGTATACAAATAATATAAATTTCAGCATGGCTTTTCTCAAAAATTTACTCCAGACAAGGCACAAATATGAATGTTTGCTTCGGAGCATTGGATTTCACACTAGGAAACTGAACATCCAAAGAAGAGACAAAGAAAAAAACCTTCTAAAATATTTCTAGACAAAGATGTTGGAACTCCAAAAGGCATTCATTTGGGGAGACTGCTGTGTGCATGAGATGCTCCGACTCATGGGGGTGTTGATTCTGCGCTCTTGAACTGTGCTTGCTTTGCATAGACATACTGTCATGCAAATTCAATAAAACTGCCCTCCATGAGGTCTACACATCCAAATTCTGACTATTTCTCAAAGCTCAGTCTCAATAGCCCCTCTTCCTGAAAGCCTTTCTGACCTGCACACCCACACTCAACTCACGTTGTGTCTTATTCTTGCCTCTCTTGCAGCCATCATCACTGGAACCTCTCTTCCATCCTAATGAATGCGGACAACTTATCGACTAGATCATGTATAAGACTTCTGAGGGGCAAAATCCCTGTCAGACCTATCTTTCCTTTCCCCAAAGCATCAGATGTGGGATGTCACATGGAACAGGCACCCTATACTCTCCTGTTGAATAAACTTCGATGATTGAATGGACAAGGCAAGAGTGGCTTTTGGATCTTTCTGAAGTTCTTGGTTTAGAAACCATGGAGAATTCCAGATATGAGAAAAGGGATATATGAAGAAGGCAGGTAAGATGTCATTGCATCAATGTTAATAGTTTCACAGAGGCCTGAAACTGTTTACGGAAGATCTCTCAATGGAAATGCTAAATACCTAAGCAGAGACATAAGGAAAATGGTTCTACAAATCAGCCCATCTAAGGAGTGTTAAAATGCAACCTCCATGTCCTCGGGAAAACTTTCTCTGTTCCTTCTTTTCTACAGATTACTTTTCCTCCCAGCATTTTGTCACATATGACTTTAGTGCCTACTTACCTGTGCTAAGTAACTGCATTTTAGATCATTTTCCAGGTCTCTGGGGAGCATTTAGTTGTCAAATTTGCAGTTTTGTGGCATTCCAACTCTTAGTGAAATAATATTTTCAAGGTTGCAAAGTGTTGCTCCTGGCCAATTCTAAAATTTAATGTTCCACTTTCCTCACTTGACTTTCATTTGCTCAGGATTTCAGATGAAGCCTTCTTTAGTGTGTGCTCATGTCTAGAGGGCAATCTCAGGGACGACTTCCTCCTTGTCAGGACACCGGCGGGCGTTCTGTCAGGGCAACAGGCCCTCAAAGTCTTCTCCACCTCGTGGAGTTCTTTGCGGGGCAGCACACACCTTACACGTGTTCTTAGCACCCACAGGCATTTCTCTTTGAACCCTCCCCTCCTTCGCTGACTGACACAGTATTGAGGGTGGCTCCCAGATGTCTGCTCATGCTCTGACTGTTTCACTTGCATAACTTTGCAGTTCCGAGGACTAATCATTCTGAGACTAAAATTTCCAGCTAATATTTCCACTGCATGAACTTCTAGAAAGAACTTGTCAGGCCAAATGTTTCGAAAGCTTTTCCACGAGTACTTATCGGAGAGCAGTTTTACCTGGGTAGAGCGTTCTTGAAGAGCAATGTGTGAGGACAAACCATGGGAGGTTGAAAAGGTTAGAGGAGGTCATACACTTGGAAGCCCCGCCAGCTGGACAGGGGTCAGAGTTTGACTGGTCTACAGCTGGAAACAGTGAATCTCAGCACTCACGCCAGATCTACTGAATCAGAATATCTGGGGGTGAGGCCCAGCAATCTGTGTTTCAAGAAGGTCTCCTGGAGATGCTGATGCACGCTCAAATTGGAGAATTTGAGCTGTATAAGATGGGTGCATCTACTAGCACAGAGTTTGAAGGTTCTGTGTACAGGGCTGTGCAGGGACCATATAACGCTTGATCTCAGCCAAAAGGCCAAGAAGCAATGCAGGGACCATTTTAATAACCTTTGAAGGGCTGTTCCACAGTTCCAGGCCACCTAGCTCTGGTCTTTCCCTGAGATTTACCACTTTGTGGGAGTTGGAAAAGTTAGGAGTTTACATTCCAAGGGCTTAATAAGTGGAAAACACCTATATGTAGTCGTGACAGAATGAGAGTAAAACACCATATGAAGACAGTGATGAAGATGACTTTGCAGACCTCCTGGAAGGGCACTGGGAATCCCCAGGATTTCTGGGACTACACCTTGAGAATTGCTATTTTAGACACAGGGCTGTTTGTATCAAGATTTATTCAGCAGTTGTTTAGGGGGGGTTATTTAGACAATTACTCCTGATGTCATTTCTAATGATTTTATATACATTGGTCTTCTTTTATTCTGATTATAAACTATTCTGTGTGTATATACTCTCCACAGTGTCTGATGTTAGAGTTAAACACTATGTGCTTAATAGGCACAGAAATGTGGACACAGTTACTTCATAATTATGGTTGAATTGACATTTGTTGAGTATATCTCTTTGTAAAAGGAAATAAAGGGAACATTATATCATTTTCTGATCTTACTATAGCCAGAATTGACCCAGAAGGCTTATTAATAAGAAGTTTTTTAATGAAAATTTATTTCATTCTCATTTTAAAAATATTTATTCACTGACATATAGATTATATATACATATAATATGTATATATAATACGTGTATTTTAAGCTTTAACAGTCAGTGCTTCTGTTCTTAGTACCAGAAAACCTGTTTGAATCCCAAGTCCACACCCAATTGGCTGTGTGAACTTGGACAGAATTTTACACTCTATGATTAGTTTCCTTATCTATAAAATATATAAAATAACAATATTTACCTCTAGTTCTTGTGATGTTAGAATGAGATAATCCTTTTAAGGTGCTTAGCACAGTCTCTGCACATGGTAGATGGTCAATCAATATCTTTTGGACAAATAATCATTGAAAGAACTCCAAGTAAATATTGTTCATTTATTAATTACTATTTTTAATATGATTAACATTGACTGCATTACCAAAAATCACTTTTGGAAGACTGATGCTGTGTCTTTTTATTTCGCCATCTACTATTACATTTGCTTCAGTTACTTTTTATATACTTTTCTAAGTGTTGCACATATGGGCCTTGGAATGTGTATATGATGTGTTTTTCAGGTAGAAACATCAATTATCAGAACAATGTTTGCACTACCTTATGCTCCCTGCACTTACATTCTATTCTAAGTCTCCAAATTAAGTAAACATATTGTGATATTATTACAGCTTCCTCTGAGTTATTACTTTCTTATATTAGTAATAATCTTCTGGGGATTGTGACCCTGGCTTTTCACAAAGCACCCATTTTGGAGATGTTTTAGGTACTAAGTTTGCCTTAAAATTTTTCCAGTCTGTGTCTTCACTTTAAAAATGAAAATTAGCTAACAGACTGTCATGAGACCTTTACCTCTTCTACAACTGTTCTCACTCTCTCCACACCTGACATGAGGCACATGTGCCTGAGAATGACCCTTGGTTTCTTCTATGACTCATTGTTAATCATTATAAGGCACAGCTCCATCAGTTCATAAATTTGAAGTAAACTCAATTTCCCACACAGTCTGTCAAATGATCATCAGCAAGCTGTTCATGTTGATTCATAAGCTCTTAAACTCCCATTATTTGGAGGAGATTTGGGTATATTGACAAACAAATTTGCACATTCTAGGTCTGTTCAAACAAGGCCTTCTCTATCCCCAGAATATATAAGTTGACCTTCTGCAAGCATCTAGTTCACAACTAAATGTTTAAAATCTGAGCCCAGGAAGTAAGTGCAGTTTATCTACATCTCATGGTGTAACAAGAGAATGAATTTGGAAGAGTCTTGCTCAGTGTGAAGTCAGTATTGCCTCCTGAGAATCTATGGGAAACCCAGATCACTTAGCTAGGGATTGCTATGAACATATACAAAGCCACCAAACCTGGGCATGATGTTAAATCACAGGGAATTGAGTAAAAGTACATAGCATCCTTGCTCTGTGAGGCAGAAATTATTTATCCAGGCACTTCTTGACTCTTTCTGCATATGTATTTTTCCAGAAGAATGTTAGGATTATATTGTAAATTTTTTTAAAAATTGTGATTTTTATGGTAACTGCACATCTCAATATTTGTCCAGTCTTCTTTCATGGAGCTCAGGAAATTTTTCATGTAGATTGTTTTTACCCTGGTGAATGGGACATTTACATTATATTTTCTGTGGGTTTCTCTGGTAGTATTTTAAATTTATTTGTTTTATCCCTGAAACGAAACACATAACAGATTGACCACATTAAGGTGTAATTGAAGTTAATCTGGAAAAGTTCAATTTTCTTTCCCCATTAAAAAGTTTTTAAACCAATGTCATACATACCTAGGCAAATAAAAGTGTAGAACTTCAAGTGATAAGAAGTTCTACGACCCACAGGCTGGCTTCTGGACATGTTCCCTTTTATTCTTTTAGAATTAATTTTGTTGAGATATAATTTACACCTAATAAAATTTGTTCATCTTAAGTGTACAGTTTGATCAGTTTTCATAAGTGCCTGTAGATATAACTGCCAGTGCAATCAGGGTAGAGAACATCTGTCACCCCAGAAAGTGCCCCTGTGCCATGTCACAATCTGTCCCTCCTCCATCACCCACCCCTGGCAACCACCGTCTGTTTTCTGTACCTTGTATTTTTCGGTTCTAAAATTTTAAATGAAAGGAATTATATAATATTTAGTCTTTTGTTTCTGGCTTCTTTTGTTCTGCTTAATGATGTTGAGAATCACCCAGGCTGCTGTGGGTATTAACACTTCACTTGTTTTTATTGCTGACTAGCATTTCAGTGTGCAGATAAGCCACAACCTATTTATCTGCTCCCCAGGTGATGGAGTTGCATTGTTTCCAGTGTTCGAGTTTTCTGCTGTGAGTATTCCTGTACACGTCTTTGTGTGGGTATATGTGTTAAGTTCTTTTGGACAGACATCCAGGCATTGAATTTCTGGATCCTATGGTAAGTAAATGCTTGCCTTTAAAATAAAATGCCAACATTTTTCCAAAATATCTATACATTTGACAATTTGAGAAGAAATATATGAGAACTTTAGTTGTTCCACATCTGTGCTAAGAGTTGGTATGATAGATTTATTAATTTTGTATATTCTAGTGTGTGTAGTAGTGTCTGATGGTCTTAATTTGCATTTTCTAAATGATGAATGATGTTGAACATCTTTTCATGTGCCTAACTGTCATCCATATATCCTCTCTGGTGAAGTGTCTATTCAAAATCTGTACTAGGCATATTTTGTATCAGGTTGTCTTTGTATTATTGAATCATAGGAGTTATTTGTGTATTCTGGATATGTGTGTTATCAGACATATATTTTGTCCATATATCTATGGTTTTTCTTTTCATTTTCTTAACATTTTCTTTCAAGGAACACGCATCTTTAATTTTAATAACTATTTATCAGATTTTTTATTTTATGGATTGTGCTGTGTGTGTGTGTGTGTGTGTGTGTGTGTGTGTGTGTGTGTGTTGTATCAAAGAAGTCTGTACCTGAGGAAACAGCAAGCACAAAGGCCCTAAAGTACGCAGGTCCCTGGAGTGTTTGAGGAAGAGCAAGGTCAATGTGCCAGGGGTGGACTGAGTTGGGAAAGAGCAGCAGGAAAGAGAATAAGAAAAAACTATCTTTGCCTGATCTAAGAGCACAAGGATTTTCTCCTGAAAGTTGTATAGTTTTAGCTCTTACCTTCAGGTTTGTGCTTCATTTAAGTTAATTCTGTATAAAGATCAAAGTTGTTTTACGTACAATTGTCTAATTATTTCAGCACTATTTATGAAAGAAGTATCCTTTACCCATTAAATAGCCTAAAGTCTTTGTTGAAAATTAGTTGACTTTTTACATGAGCATCTATGTATCTGGGATCTTTTCTGTTTTATATATATATAATTTATCTTTATGCCAATACCACAATGTCTTGATTACTGTAGCTCTAATCTCCAGATGTTCTGGTTCTGTTTGAGTCTTTTCTTTTTTCTTTTTTAAAGATTTTACTTATTTTTAGAGAGCGGAGAAGGGAAAGAGAAAGAGAGGGAGAGAAACATCAATGTGTGGTTGTCTCTTATGTGCCCCCTACTGGATACCTGGCTCAAACCCAGGCATGTGCCCTGACTGGGAATCGAACCAGTGATCCTTTGGTTCACAGACCAGCACTCAATCCACTGAGCCACAATAGCCAGGGTATGAGTCTTTTTTCTATCTCCTGTTTTTCTTCACATTGTGGTCAAGCTTTCCTCTGCCTTCTTGACAAATGCAGCATGTTTAATGTCCACAGCCTACCTACAAAATTTCTGTCATTTCAGTGTCTTTTCTACTGATTGATTTTTCTCTTAGTTATGAGTCACATTCTACTCATTCTTTGCATACATGGTAGTTTCTGATTGGATACCCAACATAATGAACTTTTCATTATTGGTGGCTGCATTTTGTGATATTTCTTTAAATAGTGTTCAGTTTTGCTTATGCAGAGTTCAGTTACTTGGGCTCAGTTGGATCATTATGAGCCTTTCAAGGATTTGTTAGGTTGGGTCCAGAGAAGCCATTGGCGTATAGCTAACTGAGCCCCATTAGGCTTTCTGAGGATTTCACAGGATGCCCTTGTACTACAAGGTGTTTTCTCTCTTGCAGGTAGAACTGGAGTTGTTCTTATTTCTGTGTAAACCTCAGAAACTGTCCTACCTATTTTCTTCCAGTTCTTTCTTCCTATTTTCTTCCTATTTCCTCCATCTTATACCAGGTAAATAAGTCATTAGTCTGTTCCTTTAATTATTTCCCTAAACTTAAATACTTATTATATCCCTGTCCCTTGAAACATCAAAATAGAGTACTATCTATTGGATAAAAAGCAGACTAGATAAGCCACAATTCCCTGTTTTTTGTCCTGCTCTGCAGAGACAACTCTTTTAATTATTTTAATTTCTTCAGTGGTTACCTGTGTTCCTCTAAATGATACACGTATCTTTGTTCCTTTACTTATCAACACGAGACATGATCTGTTGACTCCCTGCTCTGAGAGATATGGATTTAGGTCTTTTATACTAACTCCAACTTCCCCTTTCTCACCTGAGAATAGACAAATATCACAATTTTTCATTCTTTTACTTCAGTCTGTGTTTCTTGTTCCATATATTATTGACAGTGCCTCTTGACTCCCATGTTTTTTAGGAAGAGGATGTTATCACCCTTGTCATTCCCACCATATCCCTTCACATTCCACCGCAGGACTTTTCTCCACTTTGAAATGGTCAAAGCCGGCAACAACACTCTTCTCTGTAAGCATAATTGCCGTCTCTGCTTCATTAACAGCTCCCCCCGCCCCCACCACACTGTTTCAGATTAAATTATTTGTATGTGTTTTGTTTACCACAAAGCCAGTATTATCGGATAATTATATATATTTTTTTCTTGGTGGTTTTCCAGTGCCATAACCCCATGCTTCTCAGAGGAGAATATTCCTAGCATCAAATATCTTTTCTTTGGTAGGCAATCCTTTTTATTTCTCTCTGGAAGAATCTGGATATTGTCTTCAACCTTGGTGTTTTGAAAATGCACAATGACATAGCTAAGTATAGATTGGTCCTGTTTTATCTTACTCAGAAATTGATGAGTCATACTTTTATGGCACGTGGCCTTCTAGCTCTGAGAGCTATAGCAATATTATTTCTTTTAGAAGTTCCTCTTTTCTGAGTTTCTTGTTCTTTTCTGGATTAATTTTCTGTGCATTTGGATTGAATGTCCATGCTTCTTATCTCTCCTCTCCTGTATTTTCATCTTTTAGATCTGTTTTTTAGACATTTATTCAATTTTATCCTTTAACTTTAAACTATTTTATTTTAGTATTCACCTTGCCAATTTTTAAAAGTTTTTTATTT
>VMDR010031328.1:0-12080 GCA_007922815.1 Macrotus californicus | reverse complement strand
GTATGTGTTCATGCCAGATTTTCTTCATCCATTTATTTGTCGATGATGTACAACCAGTGAACATTGGGGTGAAAGGTATCTCTTTGAGATCCTGTTTTTATTTCCTTCGATATACACCAGAGTGGAATTGCTGGATTATATATAAGTATTTTTTTAAATTTTTTGAGTAACTTCCATACTGTTTTTCACAGTGGCTGCACCAATTTTCATTCTCACCAAGAGGGCACAAGGGTGCCCTTTCCTCCACATGCCACCGACACTTCTGTCTCTCTCTCTCTCTCTCTTTTTTTATGACAGCCATTCTAACAAGCATGACATGATATCTTATTGTGGCTTTAATTTGTATTTTTCTGATTATTAGTGCTGTTAAGGTATTAGTGCTAACGTATCTGTTAGACATTTGCAAGTCTTTAGAAAAAATTGTCTATTTAGGTGCCTTATCCATTTGTTAATTGATTTGTTTGCTATTTAGTTGTTAAGGGTTCTTTATATATTTTGGATATTAACCCCTTATCAGATATATGAGTTTGATGTGCAAATATTTTCTCCCTTTCTATACCTTGCCTTTCATTTTGTTAATGGTCTCTTTCTCTGTGCAAAAGTTTTTTAGTTTGAGGTAGTCCCATTTGTTTATTTTTGCTTTTGTGGTTTGTACTTTTGTTGTCATTTCCAAAAAAATCATTGCTAAGACCAATGGCAAGGAGCATTCCTTCTACGAGATGTATGATTTCAGGTCTTATGTTTAATCTTTAATCCATTTTGAGTTAATTTTTGTAAGTGGTGTAAGATAGGGTTCCTGCCTGCATGTTACCCCATGCATGGGTGGTCCAGTTTCTCCTAAGTCCCTTAGCATAAGGGGCTGGATTCCATATTTCCCCCAAAGACACTTTTGTCTGTGGAAGGAAGACAACTTTTTGTGGAAGGAGCAACGATAAAGGATGTCTTATGCTGCCATGATGCCACTGTCCTTCCAGCAGCAGCAGAGAGGCCCATGGGCTGCGGTGGCAATGGTGACGGTCGCAGCAGTGGGGTTGCTGGAGTTCCCTTCACAGCGGTTTTTAGGAGCTGAGTAGATGATCCTACAGGGGAGACAGAAATTTCATCTATTGCTTAATTTTGTTCAGGTACCCAAAGTAACTGACTTGTAGGATGTAGAAATCATCCTAGGTTCTGCATGCAATGGCTTGCGGCGCTCCACACATCCGTCTACCCTCTGCCGCTCCATTCTATTCCCACCTCCGTTAACCCCACACTCCCGTCTAACTCTGTTGCTTCTGGACTTCTGGACACATCCAGCTCCAGTTTCATGGGCATGCAACCAGTGCTGTGCTCAGGGTTCTGTGCTCGGAAGCTGGTACCACTCTTGGGGTTTAATGTTCCATGGTTGCCATCTTGGAATTCTTAATAAGTTTATCCTTGAATTTTTATTTTTAAGTGAAGTGTAGTGGGAGAATGGAACATCGCTGTGCTCTCACAAAGGCTCCCTTGTTTGAGGGTAATTGTCTGAGACAGTGTTCCTGGGGCTCCCGGACCATAGCCGAGAGGGGCTGGAGCCAGCTTAGGAGCCACTGCAGGGCCGGCTGCCACAACTGAGGTCATCTGGATGGTAACCTGAAGGATGAGTGGGCCTCAATTTACATGTGGTCCCACCGCCTGCTGCCTCCCCCACCTCTCCAGGACAGAGTCCTGGCCAATTGGCCCCCTGTCCCTGCCCCGGGCTTGGTGGGGAGACTGGCAGGACTGGGGTCAGGACTTGTGCCTTGTGTGCTGAGCAGAGCCCTGGACACCCATGAGGGTCTGCACTCCACTTCTGAGTATCCTGTGCTCAGTGGGGAACATCCTTAAACAGCAAATGAAAAACACCATGAAAGGTCAAGAAAGAAACTACAGAAAAAGGGGAAAAAGTTTTTTTTCTGATTTTTTGAACAAGAGGCTCTGCATTTTTCTTTTACATCAGGCTCTGCAAATGATGTAGCCAACACTGAATTATGTATCAAATGAAGATGTACTTCCAAACTATTGTTTAATTTCATTTTTATGTTTGGAGTGTTCTCCTCCCACTCTGCGTCTTCAATTTTTTCATATTGTTCAACACTGAGGTCTGGTTCCACTTAATTTTAAAAGTCCAATTACTGATAATTTATTACTCTGAATTCTTTCCCATAGAACTCAGTTTATCATATGTTTAATTAGCATCAGTGTATCGAGAAGAGTAGTAAGACATTTGTTTCTTGTCAGAGCCCTATAAGTAAGTATTGTATGCCAGGTGATATTCAAAATGTTAATAACTGGTTTGGCTGGAGCATGGAACAATAAAAATGGGTGTCAACTGCAGAACAGATACAGTACCTTGGAAGCCCCCTGCTCTGCTGGTTATCACTTTTGCAGTTGGTAGATGAGGGATTCAGGGGATTACAAGGGATGGTCCAGCATAGCTGGGACAGCAGGGGGCCACTTGGGGTTGTAGCTCCTTACAGACCGACATCAATGTGTTTCCGTATTCTCCCATTCTGTAAGGTCATGCTGGAGCTTCCCAGCTGGATGTCAGCCCCAAGGACATGACCTTCCACAAGATTCTTAGTTTCTCCAGTTTTTAGTTGTTTTAACTGTCAAATGACAGTTGTAAAACATGACCAAGTCCTCGAATATTTACTTCCTAGTATGACCAATGTTTTTTCTCAATGATGTTAACATTCAAATATAAATAGATTTTGTCCCCTAGAGGTTTCTAATTTCATCTGGCCCTGAAATAAGACATGCACGTAAATAATTACAATACGACGTAGAGGGTGTCCTAGGAGAGAAACATAAGCTGCTGTGGGAGCTGAAAGAACTGAGAAATCACTTCTGATTTGGGCATAAATGAGATAGCTCTGGGAAGGCTTTGCGAAATGTATGGCCAATGACCTGGATCTTAAAACATTAAGTGAGATTTTTAAAGTCATGACTACAGGGAGGAAATGCAGAAATAGGACTGGAGAAATAGCCATGGTGGACCCCTGTAGCTCAGGAAAATCTGCAAGTTTTTACATCCAGTATTTTTTTTCCTGTTTATGTCCTACCCCCTCTGATTAGATTTGAAGCTTCTCAAGTATTTCTAATTCTTGCTCTTAACACATGATCAATAAATGTTTTGGGATCAATGATTGCTGCCTTCTGAACTTTTTTTTATGTTGTTTATGAAAACTAGAGATATGATGTGTCAAGATTTAATCATGCATCATGTTTAATGTTTGGAGAGAGAAGCTTTTATAACCAGTTGATATCATGTGAGAATGGACTGGGATGTATTTTTCTATGTGATGCACTCTGATTGGGGGTTTCGAATGCAGGTTTCTGGTATGCTTTGTGGTGGTCATTACAGAGAGATTGCTATACTATGGCTTCAACATCAAGAATAAGGTTATTAATGGAGATAGAAGCTAGTAAATATACACATATGTTGATTACATATGGCAGTGTCTGGACATAGATATGTAAAAGATGTTTGGAGGTAGGACCAGAATATCTCTCAAATATAGTCCAGAGTTTTGGGTTGTTACTTAAGAAGCTAAAACACATTCAGTTGCCTTCTGGGGCAGGTCGGGGCTAGGCCTGTTGCACTGAAGCCTGGATGGCACGGTAAGAAGTAGAAAATTGAAGGACATGACTGGTGAAACATGAAATCCCTCTTTAAATCATACAGAAGAGTGCAGACCTGGCCTCCCCATTCTTGCCTAGTTTAATTTGATATAAATGGCAATATGGCTGTAGATCTCAGCTCCTCTGACTTGGTATATTCCTCACTTCACACTGGTTGCTGAGGCTACCAAACTTTGCATAGGGTTGTGGAGGGATGAGGCAGGCACAGAAAGTCAACATATGCATTACCACCAGGAATGTTTAATCACGTGCATATTTGCTACATGGCATATTAACTGGTTCAGTGGTTAACTGGAATGACACACCAGCTCGCCTGCTTTTGAGTTGCCTTCTTTGCCCATCTTCATACTTGGACTAGCCTTTGAGTATTGTCCTAACTCACCTCCACCATTACTCAAGCCTTGGCTCTGGGGTTAAATCAGAAGTGAGAAGGTGAATGTAGACATAGAGTCAAAGAGGTAGAATTCATTAGATTATCTCCAGCTCTGCTCTAGGCGGAGGTCCTCAAGTGATTTCATTCAATCACCATTGCTCGGCGCATGGAAGGAAATATTGATTCCCTTTGTCTTAAACCTTTGCTAACCAGGAAACCTTGTGATTTATTTTGAAGGGCAACGTGGGCCAGGTACATATTTCTCAGGCTCACTTTTACAACCCTAGGCAGTTTCAAAAATCATTTCAGACTTAGGTGTTCAGTTTTAAACCATAAGAAAAGCTGGTGGGGCCTGAGCTGACTTACAGATAATTGGTTCATGTTACAAGTTGCTGGTGGTCCATGAAACTGTGTTTGTCGGCATCGTGCCTGCCGAGGGAACTCTATGATACAGGACACAACATGGGCTGGCGTGGAGGAGTGCTGTCACTTCCGTGGCTCTAGGGAAGCTCGCTGCTCAAAAAGTCCCTTCCCAGTTTCTATCTGTTTCCTAAAATATTCCCAAATATCCCCCTTCTAGCATATAGTTTTATCCAATTAATTTCTCCGTGAGGGGTTAGTGATTCTTTATGTCTGTTGGTCAATAAAGGGCCCAAGAGTGTCAAAGGAAATGCCTACAATAGCAGTGAGACCTGAGAAGAAATCCTGGGTTAAAGGTGAACAACTTCCCTTTTTTATTGTGGCAAATATAAACACTACCAGTACCAAGATTAGCATTTTTATACTACTTTGCAGCAATAATGGGATAGCTCATTATTGAAAACTTGAAAACTTAAAAACTTGAAATGCCCCTGCATCTTGGGAAGCAAGTGACTAATGCTTTGTTTCATTGTGAGTTCTGTCTTATTGTCTAGCCTACTGGTCTGAGGAATGAATTCTTTGAATTTTTGGAGGAGAAATGAAGGCAAAGTTTTATAATTTAAAGTGACTAAGTGTGTGCTATAGCTTCTTCTTTTAGAAACACAGCCAATTTTATTCAAATTCTCCAAAATGTGTACACAATATTTTAATTGTTTCTAAACTGTGTCACCCTTTAGATAATAGTTTTGTTATTTCATCTTTTATAGGTTTTTAAAATATTTTCTTTACAATTCTTCAGTAGAAGGCAGAGTCTTGAGTTGCCGACTTAGGAGCCTCTGACCTACCAATCTGATTAAGTTTCTTCTCAATATTCAGGATCAAAATCTGGTTTCTAAATGGAAGGCTTTTGGTCTTTTCAATCACTGGCTGATAGGGTGAAACAGCATTGTTATCCATAACCACATGACCTAATTTGGAATCAAACTTGACATGCAGTCTTGCATTTCTAATCAAATTTATAATATGACTTTCATCTTCTTCTGGAGTCATGTTCAATTTATTTACCAACATGTTAATGCTGATACCCTGACAGGTGTGACAAAAAAATCCCAAAGGTGAAGAGACAGGTATTTTCAACATAATTGTCAAGACAAACCACCAAGAAGAAGTCATTCACAAACACAGATTCACATTCCCTCAGCTATTTCTGAGACCCCTCAAAGTCAAAGATAACACATAAGCTTTCAACAAACTCTATTTGGGCCTTTCTATGTGTGAGGCTCCTGTTGAATAACTTTGACCAGATCTCTTAGCACCTGCCAGCATTTTTGAACATCTTTCTTTGTTTTGACTGCTGTAGTCAAACAGCGAAGAATATGTGGACACATCATCTGCATTAAGATACTGTGGGTGGTAAAGGAAGAGATCGATAATGTTGTCATGCCCTTTGGGGTGGCTGGAAAAGAACAGACAGAGACCAGTGAATGAGCCGTGTTCGTTGCTGAAGACATGAGTGGAGAACTCACAGAGCTGTTGTCTAAGGTCTTCCATGGCTGTATCCCAACTCTGCCTTAAGACTTCAGCGGCCACTCTCTGTACTGTAGCTTTTTCCTCAGCTGATCTGGGCTCCAGCTTTGCCAGCTGGATGCAAATGCCCTCAAAACATCCATCTAATGAAATGGCAGGCCCCATGTAAAGCAGCCTCTCTCCTTTGTGGAGGAACCAGTGCCAGAGGCTTCCTCTGTTTTAAATTGCTGTCATGGAGATAAATCTTATGCATAAGCTTAGTGTGTTTTTCATCAGATGTCCAAATACCTGGACAGAGTACTTTGTCCTCCAAAATACTCAGACAGTGAAAATATAAAATCTGTTTTGTAATAAACAGCAATTCAATTAGATTTGGAAGGAATAGTCAAGGGTTAAGATGTTAAAATTTAAAGGGGATGCATTTTAAAAAGGAAGCAATCAACGATGCCTAGAGGGACTTTTGCAATATTTTATCATTAGTTAGAGCTAAAAATTTATAATGCCTGATTCATATTTCCATTGTCTTTTGGTGTAGTGTCTGATCCACTTGCCTGTCACAGAAGGAGGCAGGGGTGTCATTAGTCATCTTTTGCCCAAGGTCTACTCAAACCTGATGCAACAAAAGTATTACAGGAGAGTTATGTGTCACTACTGTGTGCCCATATGACCACCAGGGCCATAAAGGAGAAATGGAACTTTGAGGGATTGTTTCCCCTATCAGGGAGCAACAAATTTGAGCAGCAGTTTGACTTGCACAAGGTAGAAACAGTGCAGTTAACTTGGCTTCTCAAAATAATGAATGTGGAAATGTAACGCAATCTAGTCAGGGTCCTCTGGCCCAGAACTTGGATACTGTATTTTGGAAATAGTGAAGAAAGGGTACTGTGATTTTTTCATGTTTTCCAATTCTATTAAACCCATTCACCCAGTACTGAGGAGTTAGTTCAGCTGTGGTAACTACCATCTCACCTTCTGCCGGATGGCTCAGAACATGGGCATGAGGACCACACATTTGGGGTTATTTAAATAGTCCTACAGCTGCTCAGTCAAATCTGAGGTGAAGCAACGTTGCTGTGTGCTTCCTAGAACCTTAGCAATAGAGAGAATGGTAGAGTCCTGTCCATCCTTTTTCCTAATTAGGTGTCCTTAAGTGTGGCTTCCAGAAATGCATCCAAACCTAAGATTCATCCTCTCAAGACCTAAGATTCTGTGCTTTTTAACACCCTCTGAGTAATCCTCCTTTAATCTCAGTTCTAATTGTTTTTTCCCTCGAACTAATAGTTTTCTCTTTAGGTCTTCTTTGTTAATATTTATTCTTTCTGCCTATTATCCCTCTTCCTTCTACTATGGTTGCACTTGAAGTTAACTCAATTCAAAAGTATTTATTAAACAAAAGTGTCTGTCAAACATTTATGCAGTTTTTGTGGAAAGATATAAAGGAATTAAAGATGCAATTCCTGGCTTGTTTTATAAGGATCAGTACTAGGGAAAACTACATGAACCATCTGCAAAACATTTCTAAAGCAATGGGTAACCCACTGGAGAGGTGAAACTGAGTCCAATACTGATTCCTAACAAAGTGTCCCGAATTTCACAGATGGTCAATATGTTTGTTGAATGAGAAAAAGACCAGTTGGATTTAAAGTGAGGAACATACCATGGCAAGGTGATGATGCTCATTATTGATGAAAAGTTACTGTGGAAAAACACTGCAACTTCTTGCAAGTTTCCATCGGGTTCTTTCCCCACCTTGTGCTCCAGACACACCAAGTAAATTATGGTTTTCCCCAAACTTGCCTGCATACCTTCTCATGCTACTCTCTGCATCATTTCTCCCTTCCTTTTGGTGGAACTATAGCAATCTTTCAAAGCCCAGTTCAAAGGTCACTTCATCTGGGAGACATTCTTCAAACTGCTCCAACTATCACATCTTAAGGGTACACCTATTATTCCTGTGCTTCTTTCCACATGTCCCTCTGTCCTGCTGCACTCGGGCTGAAGAGATTCAGGTTAAGCTCTCAATACTCTTTTTCAAATAAACATTGACTACACGGACCATGCACCACCTCAGATACAAGCTGGGAAGATACAAAAATAAGTAAATCATGATTCGGAATTTAAGGTCGAATGGTCTAGTATGGAAATCCATTCACATACACGAAACAACACAGAATGCTATGGGCTATAATAGAATCAGGGTTTATGCTTGGCAATTGCTTTGAGTATTCCTAATTTGAGAGTCATTAGTTTGAGATGAAAACAGATAACAGAGTACTTGTGAAAAATGACAACAACTACAGATTATGTTTAAAAGTCCTTACCTATTAGAAGGGTATTTAGTTTGAAGCTACTCAATAAGCAACGGATGCCATAGTATGTCTCTTGTAAAATGTCCTACCCGTTCATCACCAGCCTTACCCTGTGGCCAGCTTCCTCTGGAGAGAGAAAGAGGCTATGGTTTGCTATTGAGAGCGAGGAGGGCTGTAGAAGAAGACCATGTATGCAGATTCTTGTGCCTATGAATTCCCACTGCAACGTGTTGGGTTTTGAGGAAGGCTTGGGTGAAGAGCAAAGAAGTAGGAAAAAAATTATACATCCTTTCCAGATGGAGTCATCTTAAATTCCCATGATGCTCAGCCAAGAACCTGACAATAGTTAAGAACACAGTCAAGCAATTTAAGCAATGTTTAATTTTCCTAACCTATTATACTTGTATTAATTCTATAGTCCTGAATTGGGAAATGTATTCAAAACATTGGAAGTAATTTAAGATAAATAAGTTTGCAGTAAATATGTTATATGCCAAAGATGAAGCTTAGGTCAGAGGCCAGACCGCACCTTAGAAGGGGACTAAGGGACAATGGAGGAGATCAGATTTGAACCCTCAGAGTATTGGGTTCCTACTCAGAGCAGAGCAAAGAGACTTGGTGCTGGCCAAGAGTTCATCCCTGGAGCACCCCAAATCATGGGCTGGAGTGGTGACTAATTCTGAACCTTAAATCTTTCCTGGAAGTGTGTGAACAAAACATTCACATAAGAAATTAAGAGGGACAATAAACGTAAAAAAAAAAATACAGGGTCCGGCACAAATAACGCCCCTGTTATGAGCTGGCAATCCATACCAAATCTTTTATTACAAAATCATAAGCATGTAATTCTGTAACATAACAATATCACACTCAAGCACACCATACGACTTTTTAGGTGAAATTTTCAAACCGATGTCCATCTCGTGCGAGACGTTCATGTACCCTACCAACCACACTCCTGCAGGATGCTGAATTAGCTCACTAGGTACCAAATAAGAGTCTGTGTCATTGTTCTTTAACAACAGTATACGGTGAGCATATACATTTCTTAGGGCTGCTGTTGCAAAGTGCCACAAACTAGGTAGCATAGAATAGAAATTTGTTCTATTACAGTTCTATAGGCCAGAAGTCCAAAATCAAGGTGTTGGGAGGACCATATTAGCTCTGTGACTCTGCGTAGAATCCTCCCTCCCCTCTTTCCAGCTTCCAATGGTAGCCTTTAATTTTGGATGTCCCAGTGTGTGCGACTGCATCTCTCCAGTCTCTGCCTCTGTCCTCATGGGGCCTTTTCCCTGTGTGTCTCTGCCCTCACTGGCATTTTCCTCTTCTTATAAGGGCACCACTCACACTGGGCCAGGGCCTGACTTAAATGAACTGAGCTTAACTTAGTTACATCTGCAAAGGGGCCCCTGACACCACATCCAAGCTGAGCCATTTATGTAAGGAACAGACAGCCTCCACCAGTCAGCACGGGCTGTGGCCAGGTGAGCTTGCCAGAGTTTTGACAGGTTAGTGGGGTGTATAACACTGCTCTTCTCTCTTTCCTGGAAAGAAACAGAAAGCACAGACCATTCTGCTGGGGAAAAGCTCAATTTTAAGAAAAGGTTGATGTGGAGTTAAAAAAACACCACAACTTCCTGAACAGTTTTTCTTCCTCTTTGTTTCCTGTGCAACTGCATGACATTTTTTAAAGATGGTTTTAGTGAGAAAGCCAGCGCTGCCTAGGCTCCGCCCTGCTGGCATAGCTCCCTTAGGGTGTCATGGCACCCCAGCCAGTGGGGAAAGCAGAGCTGAGCTCCTGTGATTGGTGCCACTCTGTTAACAACAGGAATGTGAGCAGTCTCAGGTGGGAGAGGAGAGTGATAACAGAAAAGCTTTTTTTTTTTCATTTCCCTAGTGTTTTTAGACTCTGAGCAAAATTGCTAAAGGAAGACATCTCCAATTTAAAGGAATACACTTTGGTACCACGTCAGAATAGAGACTCTTTATTAATAAATGTGATTGAGATGCAAAAGAACAGCAAACTGGGACATCACTCTCCTTTTTGACACAAATCAGGTAGAAAAACATCAGTACTTGGGGGGCTGAGTGATGAAACAGCAAGCCTTCAATAGAATACATTTTTCTTATAGGATCTCCACTTGTACCCGTATGTGTGAAAGGGTGTTAGAAAGCTTGCTCAGGCGGGGAGACATACCTGGGGTGACTCTGATCTTTGGTTTGGGCCTGGACTTGCCTTTGTGGCGTTCCAAAAGGGCAGTAACCCAGTCTGAGAGCCCCACTCTTCAGAGTTTCTTTGAAATAGCCGTAGTGTCAAAACGGTGACCTGCTTCTGCTCAGGACCCAAGCTCCCTGCTGTCCTTAGACACACACACACACACACAAATGTGCATGCATGCACACTCACATATTGCACACATATACCTTTGCTTAACATGTTCTCTGCAGATCTTTTGTGGCCATTCTTTTCATGTTTATTCTGCCACGTCATAATTAGAAACTATTAGCAACGAGTGTTTGCCACATATCAGATGCTATACTTTACTTACATTATCACATTAATCCTTCCTATCCCTGCCATGCAGCAATTGTTACCATTCCTGCTTTACAGATGAGGCAACAGAGGCTCAGAGAAAGTGCATGATTTGCCTCCATCCAGGAAGGTGGTAAGGGGCAGAGCAGAGATATGAAGTCAGATGTCTGTCCTGTTGCACCATATTTTGATGCAAGAGACGGCAGCAGCTTGAGGGAGCAGGAAGTCAGGGGTCTGCAGTGCCCTGGGGACTCTCCTGGGCTTGCTCCGAGGATTCTGTCAGCATTGTGAGTCTGTACCGTGGAGGCACCCAGAACTAGACGCCATGGCTTCTGACCTGGACAGTTTGGCATTCACAGTTCTAACAAATGTGGATGAGGCTGCTGGCTGCTTTAGTTTCCATTCTTTAGATACTCTGTTTCATATCAACCCTTCCTGCCAGCCCATTTCCTGGCAGAGGCGAAGTTGAATGGAAAGAGGTTCTGTCTGCAGACAAGACCTGGGGGCAAATTTGCTCACTTTTCCTCCCTCCTATCCCCTCCCTCTCCCTCACATACTAAATAAATTTTTGAGCGTGTGTGTGTGTGTGTGTGTGTGTGTGTGTGTGTGTGTGTGATATACTGTGATAGGAGCCTGGGATATTGACGGGGGATCAATCAGAGAGCTCTATCTTTGTAAAGCTGACATGGAGAGCCCTGACTGGTGTGGGTCAGTGGGCTGGATGTTGTTCAACAAGCCAGCTCATGGTCGGATTCCCAGTTAAGGCACTTGTCTGAGTTTCCAGTAAGGTCCCCGGGTGGGGGCTTGTGAGAAGCAACAAGATCCATGTTTCTCTCTGACACCACACACTGATGTTTCCTTCTTTCTCCCGGTTTCCCTCTCTCTCTAAAAAATAAATAAATAAAATCTTCAAAATAAAGTCGACATGGTTTATGCATTTCAACTTTCTGAATATTTCCTTGCACAATATGAGAACATCAATGGTAACCTCAAGAAATTGATGAGCATAGTAAATTAAGAGAATATATGTGAAAGTACTTTATAAATTTTGAAGTGCTAAGGAAATCAAAACCATTGCTGTCATTTATGTCTTAGTGGGTTCTTGAGACTAAACCTTGTCTCAACTCCTGGGATTCCTGCCAAGAATTAGCATCTCTGCTCTTTGCTGGTTGCTTATAATTCAAATTGGAACAGTATTTGAGTTCTTACTATGTTAAAATAAAACACCTAATATTGTTTAATTCCTCAAGCGTCAATTACCCAGGGTGTAGTTTAGCTCCTACCTACTTCGTTTTAACATTAAAATGGCAACATTTTATATATGTACGTTCTGCAG